>JANHFX010000628.1:0-51109 GCA_027560015.1 Chloroceryle amazona | reverse complement strand
TTTTTACTTTGACTTAATCCGGTCCTGTTGTAGAGAAAGGGGGGGGGTGAAAAGAAATTTTTTTTTTTTTTTTTTTTTTTTTTTTTTTTTTTTTTTTTTTTTCCTCTTCTCTCTCCCCCTCCCTTTAAAAGGAAGCAAGAGGGTTCCCAGCATTTTCTTAGGGTGCTGCAGACTAAATGTGTTTGAATAATGAGGTTGTCTTGCATAAAAGGTATAAAGTGGCTATTAATGACTTTTTTTTTTTTGAGAGATGATTTATTGGGTTAGTGTGAGGTTTTGGTCTTAGGTCTAGGGCTGTTTCAAGTGGTTTGTGTCTTCTTATGCAGGTGGAATTTTGACTAGACTTTTGTGTTCATGGGTAGAAAGTTATCTTAAAGATTGAAAGTTCCTGTCAAAAGTTAGGCTTGCAAGGGATATGTCTCATTTTCCATCAAATTAAAGTTGTACTTGAATTGCCTCTGGCAGAAAAGGCAAGTGAGTTTTCATCTTCCATACCACAGGTGAGTGTTTGTGGATTGTCCTTTGGCTTAAAATAAGTTTTCTTTCTTTTTCATCTGTATTTTTCAATGGGATCATTATCTCCTAATTATTGAAAGCAAAGCAGTTGATACTTGGCCTCATTCTGACACTTACTTCATTGAAGATATGCTAGGAAAGGGATGGGATTTTTATATATTTTGGTTTTCTTAGTGTTTTTATTAGTTATGCCTGGTAACTTTCTGATTGGTGTGGAAGACATTTTTTCTGTGCCTTTTAAAATGTCCTTCTTTGGCCTTGGAGTCCTGTCATAGGATCCCAACTTTAAGAAAGTCTTTTATTACTAACAATTACTTTACTCCTACCTACACTTCTAGCATAGAAGACCTTTGGAACAGACATTGCAGTAAGACTTTAAAAGCAACGAGTAGAAAAGTTAAAGCTTATCCTAACTTGTGCCAGGAGCTTTAGACTGTATTCCCAGCCCTTTTTTCTGTCTTTTTACTTTACATGCAGGGACAATTTAGCCTAGTTGCTTGTTTCACACACATTTTCTTTGCTGGATGTTTCTGTGATTTTTGGCTGCACAATCCAGATCCTGTTTATGTATTAGGTAATCTGTGAACCTGGGCCCCAGGGAAAAAAATAAAATCATGACAGACTTATGATACAAAGCCTGCCTTGAGTTGCAGAAGCAGAATTATTTATTTATTTATTTTCCTCCTGGTTTCTGGGTGGGACTGGATCCTCATCTTTACTCTTTGTAGGTGGGTTCTGGGATGTTCACCAGGTTAACAGAATACGGTGCAGAATGTATAGTTCTGCCATGCCTTTGAAATGGAGTTTAGGTACTTTAAAGGGGAGAACAGTCTGTAGCAGTTACCATATAGCAGTTAAAATCTGTAATAACAGCTTTCAGGTGACTTTAAAAATATTTTTGTAGAGATGCTTTCTGTTTTTTCCTTTTTAAGGAATGAAGTCTTTAAATAATAAAGGGTTTTGAAAATTAATATTCCTGTCACTGCAACAGTACTGTAAACAGAAAGTATGACTACTGCCAAATGACAGTGAATGCAAGATTTGCTTTTGGAACTGAGTTGAGATTTCTTGGTGTAGCTTATACTGTGGTCATTCCTCACTATTTATACTTCTATAGAGTGGAAATATGTTTATTTGGAAATATGTGGAAATAAGTAATATGTTTACTGCAGATTTTACTTTGTATGTCACAGAGTGTAAAGATTTATTTATTTTTTTTTTTTGGCTAGTGAAATTCATTAAGTGTTCAACTTGAATTGTAGAAAATCCTTTTCAGTAACTCCTTGTATAGAAAGAGTAAGCATGTTAATTTTAACTGGTCACAGTCAGATAAATTTATTTCAGAAGTCAAATGGATTATTAGTGTACTATCTGCTGCCTGCCAGGCAAACTAAAATAGTTTTGTTCCTAGTACATCTATTTTGGACTTTGTAAAATTTCTTAAGATTCAGAATGCAGTAGTAGTGGAAGCTCCAAAATAGATGTGCTAGGAACAAAACTACTCTAAGACCAAGTTATTCACTATTTGAAATATACTGATATATATTTATGCTATTTTAATGAAGGAAGATGATATGCTTTTAGCATGCTGTGGTTCATACTATGGTATCTGTATGTATGTTATAGTTATTCTCGTTTTTAGTGTGTTGTGCAAGATCATTATGTTTGGTATTTATATCTGATCCATAAATGTTAAATTTATTTAAGTATTTCTTCCAGTCTCTGCATTGTCTTTAAAATCATTAGCAGTATATTTTGATATTTTTAATTCACCCTCCATTTGATATCTGAAAGAAAAAGTATTCCAACATATCACAGATGCTGATGTGGTGACTAATTATCATAAAAAATGTGATTACTTTTAGGATTTTATTATTCTGAAGTTAAACAGAAGTATGTTTCTTCATTCTCTCAAATAGTATATATCTTTCTTAGAAACATCTTAAATTGCATGTTGCAGTCCTTCTGCCAGTTGTTTTTTCATTCTTTTAAGCAGTAAAAGGTAGATACACTGTATGCTGTTCCCATTCAAATTATAATTTCTTATGCACATAAATGAGAGCAGAATTATTATAATAATTATGTTACAAAACTGAGATTAGAGAGCTCTTTGAGGACATGGAAAGGTAGATTAAATGCCAGTCTAGGTAATGCTTTCCAAAGATTCTCAAGGAATGGATTAAAGAATGTCTTTTGCACTTGTGAGACTGCAGTATTAGTTTATAGTTTCACTGATCTAATACTACTGCAGAACATAACTATCCTGTTCAGCAGAGAAAAAGAGGTCAATTTCTCAGACCCTGTGGCAAAATATTTATTCCACTTGACAACCTGTTAGAATTATAGAATCACAGAATGGTAGGGGTTGGAAGATACCTCTGGAGATCAGAGTCCAATCCCCCTGCCAGATCAGAAACACCCAGGGCAGGCCACACAGGAAGAGACCCAGGCAGGTCTTGAAAGTCTCTAGTGGAGACTTCATGACCTCTCTGGGCAGCCTGTTCCAGTGCTCTGTCACTCTCACTGTGAAGACATTTTTCCTTATGTGGAGGTGGAACTTCCTGTGTTTCACCTTGCTACCATTGCCTCTCATCATAGAATCATAGAATTGTTCTGGCTGGAAGAGACCTTCAAGATCATCAAGGCCAACCTTATTCCTGGCCCTATCAAAACCACTAAATCATGTCCCTAAGCACATCATCTAACCATCCCTTAAACTGGCGACTCCACCACCTCCCTGGGCAGGCTGTTCCAATGCCTGATAACCCTTTCAGTAAAGAAATTCTTCCTAATGTTCAGCCCGAACCTCCCTGTTTCAACTTCAGGCCATTTCCTCTTGTTCTATCACTTGTCATTTAGGAGAACAGACCAGCTCCCACCTCACTACAACTTCCCTTCAGGTAGTTGTACAGAGCAGTAAGGTCTCCCCTCAGCCTTCTTTTCTCACGGCTAAAAGTCTGATGAAGAGAAATACAAAGTGTGTGCTCATTTTCAGCTTTGTCTGTGAAGTCTGTTGACTGGTGACTGTAGCTCTGAATACATGAGAGTTTTTGGTACTGTAAACAGCACCAAGCTCATTTGCAAACCATATCCCTTATAAAATGACAAGATCCATTAAAGGTGTTTCAGTATTAACCCTGTCTCTTCTAACCAAATTTGTGAGGCCAAAGTTTTCAATTATCTTATTGGTAAACAAGATATGCGTATTGGTTTTATTCAGTAAATTAATGGGAAATACCCCAATAATGTAGGTACAGAACTGTACTATTTTATACATGACATAGAGAGGACTTTCACTCTTCTGAATGCTTTTGAAAATGTGGCCCAATATGCTTGCAAGAAATCCTAAGTAGAAGGTCAAAAAGGGCCAAATCTTGAGGTCCCTACTCTGCTTTTATTCGGGCTTGACTCTGATATCAAAGTTCTTACTCACTTCTGTGTGGGTTTTGCCTGAACAAGCACCGTGCAAGACTTACAATGTCAGGACAAAAAATTATTAGCTCAGGTCACAGTCTCGGCTTTTTTATATAATTTATCCATCACTTACTTATGTTATAAAAGTGCAGAGGTGTTAAAGAAGTCATCTCTCAGGTCATATAGCAGTTTGAACTGCTGTGTCTCTGATTAAGCATCGTAGACAAAAGGGGATAATAAGATCCAGGGGAAGATGAGAAGAGTAGAAGTAAAAAGCTTGCACAGCTATTGGAAAGAAGCCTTACATTATTTTGCTACACTCAATAGGAGCATCTGATCCCCATTTCTTATGAAGTGTAGTTCTGACTGCCCCAAAATTGCTTTAAACATGAAAAAGATGAGACCACTGTGCTTAATAATGCTGTTAGCACTGTGTCTGAAGATTTGTTCCTTCAGTGTACCGCACATAAATACTGCTTGGTCTTCACCTGTGGAAAATGTAGAGGTAAACTTTAATTGAGGGCTTTTCTTCGGGGATCATGTGCGTTCAGGGGGAACAAAACTCCTATTATCAACCTAGAAATATAACAAGTTTGAGATCGTTGTCACATAATGATACTGAAACGTTAATTCATGCTTCTGTGACATCTTGTCTGGATTACTGTAATTCCCTGCTTGCAGGTCTCACTCAGCCCGCCTTTCACGAAACAAGAACTTGTACAATAACCCAACCACTGAGATTTTAAGCATGCACAATAGCTGGCCATCATGTGTCTCTGTACTGAGATCTCACTGCTGCCTGCCATTAGGTACTGGATCGATTTGAAGATCCTGGTGATGTGTTTTAAAACACCACATGTATCCAAATGAATTTTTGGTTCCCTATTGTCCAGGACCAGTTTTACTCAGGTGTAAAAATGTTGGGCTTTCATTTGTTCAGAGCAAGAATTATAAATTATTGTCCCCCATAGCTTCTTCACGCAGCTATAGAATGCACTTTGCCAGAACAGATTTGGAGTGTCACTCTTGTCATTGACTTGAGGTCACGACTGTGGTGGGTTGCTTAACTTTTCTTTCTGTCACTAGCCCCTCTGTTTGTGTCAGGATGTATTTAATAGAACATTTTAATGTTTCTTTTTATTTTTTTTTAACTGTTTCAGAGTTGCAGCACCCCTGTATGTTACAAGAGGGCTTTTCAAATGCCAGCAATAGCACTGACATTTCTCATTGCTTATGAGTCACGTGAAGATTTTTTTTATACAAAGAAATTTTACAAGATAACAGTTTCTAATACAGATGTTGCTCTCTGTCAAAAGGATATGCCTACCTTGCCTACACTTTTTCTATACCACAGTTAGGATAGGAAAGACAACTTTAGTTAAGCAGTTGTGCTTTTTCTTCCTTCTGTATTTTAGAATAGGGAACAAAACAATTTGTTTATATTGATTGCATACTTCACAAAAATGCCTACGGAATTTCCTGTGCAAACAAGACCTATTAATCTAAAGCAGCTTATAGAAATAGCTTTGCTTTGAAAATTATTACACAGGTTTATTAGCCACTATGGTTCCATCTCTTCTCTGTCAATATCCTTCCCTATTTTGACCATTATATGCTGGTCATGCTATGTCTATATTTGCATCTTTAGTACGGAGCCTAAATTTTGAAAGATAATGTTTCTACCACTAAGCATGATTAGTGGAAAATATCATCTGCTCGTCTAGGCTCCATTAAAAAAGGCATGATCAAAAGAAAGAAAAAAAAAGAAAAAAAAGTCCTGCATCCACACTGGCTTCTAATTATTTGAATCTTATTTAGTATCTTATTTTCAGTGAAATGAATGAATATAGGCAGCTTGATATCTAAATAACCTTATGGATTGGTCCCTAGGTGCTTTATCATTCTGTCATCCTTGCTCACAGCCAGGATACTGTCTAGGAGTTTTCCGTTATTTTCTAGAATTTAACTTTCGACAGAGGTTTTCTATTACATGAGTATGTCATATTCCTTTCAAAGCCAGCATGATATGTACCCTTTTTATTTAGCCCACCCTCTAGTTTCTTCTTGTCGGGTGAAGTTTTGATGATTGTGACAATATAAAAAATGTTATCCTCCAGCATAGTGTGTATCATCTGCAGTAGGTGAAGAAAGGCCAGGGTATTAAACTTTCACATGAGTTCAATACAGTATTATTAGCAGACCTGCTGAAGTTGGCACCTTCCAAGTTTAAAGTGCTTGGTTTCTCAGTTAAAACACAAGGATGTCTTAAAAGGCTAGGCCAGACATTATGTCCCCAAAGACTAACAAGCTTATACTCTGTGGAGAGTTTTTTGATAAAAAAAAGTCCTTATCACCATTATAGATTTAAAGGTTTCCTGTGTCATGTCACCTTCATGGATTCTTGTGCTTTACATCCCCAGTGGTACTAAGCAGGGCTGGATTTCATAAGGTGTTAGGTCTTGCTGTCATTTGGAGACATTTTATTACTAACAGTCCTGTTGGATCTTAAGCAATTTGGTGAAACTTTCTTTTCCACATAAAGTGTAATGTCTCTTTACTGATATTCGTGTTTGAATGTAAGGGAGGATGTATCGTCTTCCTTGCTGTGCCTGTTCATGTCTGCACTGCCTGTAGACACATTCAAAGTTTCTCCACCATCAGTTAAATTTTCCTTTCTGTGTTTGCCTCTCTGTCTGCATTCAAGGCCAAATTCAGAAGTTGTGCATGTTACTTAGAACAATTCAGAAGGTCTCCTTAGACCCTACCAGATCTATTTATACCATCTCTATTAGTGTATAACATAATCTGTAATTTATATACCAAGGAATTGCAAGAGGATTTCAATTTAAATAACAGAGACTCTCCTTTCATTTACACCTACTCATGAGTCCTTATTATGAAAGCTGCAGCAAGTTAGATTGACAATTGATGAACAAAGGGCAATTGTCTCCAACGGAAAAGAACAATAGTGTTCCAGTAGTTTTCTGAAGCATATTTTTACTCTTATCATTGTCATTTTCATCTTCCCGGGGCTGTTGAATCCAGCGTTTCATCCAGTGAATTGATATTGATCCCTGCCAGTCAGTATTTTGCAGCTGTGCGGAGGAGAAGAAAAAAAAAGCCCCTCTTTTATTTCTTTTACTTTTGTGGCATTGCCTGAATATATTTCTGTCTGGTTGGTGTGAAGATTTTGAATGGTTTTTAAACTGTCTTTAGTTTGTTCCAGTGTTTCTTTGTGCTAGTCTGCTTTGCTTAGAGTAATGATATGGGGAATACAGAAATACACTTGGTCAGGGAGGCTCTGGGAGTCCAGGAGTTAAGGTGTGTGGACATTCATGGTGCTGAGCCAGCTGGTCAGAATCATGAACTGTATTTTTTTTATTTTAAAGCTATGATAAAACCTAGCTAAATTCCAAAGTCTTTGTGTACTAAACATCTTTCATACTCCTTCCCCTTTCAGTTAGGACATGATTACAATGTGAGACAGCAGTTCAGAATAGCCCTGTATTGGGCTGCATTTCCATGTTTTCTCTCAGCCAGACCAAGCATGTATCCCTGCTGAGAGGCAAAGTATGAGGCAGGAGGTTTACAGGCTGAGGGGGAAATAGGGATTGGGGAAAGGAAGGGGAAACTCAGATTATCTTATTTCACCTTGTCAACAACTCTGGAAATAGTAGCAATGCTACTTGCTGTCCTTTCCTTCCTCACCTTCCAGACCATGCATGTGTGTTTCAAGAGTTTTTTAAAAGGGCAAGGCCACCTGGCATTAAGTCCTGTCAATTAGAGAGGAAGTGATTTCCACCCATTTCACTCTGCTTTGTGGTCTCCTGTACTTCTTGGTGCAGGTTATACTACACTGCTTCTGTAGATCAGGTGAGTTAGAAAAGTGTGAGAGATTACAAATGTTGTCCTACTCAAATTGGTTGTTTACTAGAGCTGCTCTTCTGATGTTTGACTTGGCAATTTTCATCTCTGTGCTGCTGACTCTGTTAGTGACCTGAGAACAGGTTTGAATTATGGCTGCTGAGAGTATCAAGGCTTCTCAGCAATACAGGTAGGCTGTGACTAACCAGAACATGTCTGTCACATTTTCAGCCTTCAGAGTGTCTGTAAAGAAAATAATTTTCAATAAAAAAACCAACAAAAGTCCTGGACTTGAGGGATAAACTTTGGCTTGTCTGCTATCTGTCTGAGTTTCTAGATAGCTGTTTGCAGTCTATGAGCCCTCTATTACACAAAACTGACAATTAAAGATCCCTATGAAATACTGTATGAAGAGCCCCAGTCATAACAACAAACATCTGTATTCTTTCAAAAAATTACTGCATTATGAAGCAAAGGAAGAATCTCAAGCATCTGTATTTCAGATGTTAAACACAATTGCAGTTCTTCAGTTTCAGGCAAGCTTGTAGTAATTGTGTGGTTTATCCCCCCCTGTAATTAACATGGTGCTGTAATTAACGTGGTTTCTTGTTAGGTAGATTGGAGGGGCTAGCGTTGCAGTGGCCATCTTCCTGCAGTAAACAATGTGTCTTCTGAATTTGTTAAATCTGTGGTTTCAGATGCCACAGGAAAAAAGGTGAATGCCTGATTTGTCTCTCAGTCATGTCAAAATAAATTTCTTGTGCAGAAATATGGTTTGAATAGGACTTGAAACACACACTGTCTTTTTAAATCACTCTGAGCCCAGATTTGCATCCTGCTGGGTATTTTCTGCAGCACACCAAACAAAGTTGCTGCCTGTCAGCTTTGAAAGGAGCTAGAAGCACTCATTACTATGCAGGATCAGGCCCTTTAGAAATAATATATATATATTACCATTAAGGAATGCCTTACAAAATGAAAGGGATAAACTCACTGTGAAGCTACTTTTGTGCTCCTAATGACTGTGTAAAAAAAAAATCTGCAGGGATAAAAAGAAAATGAAGGAAATATAACAGTGCCCCACCACCTTTGAAAGGTAATATCAAATCATCCATAAAATTCTGTGAAAACAAATGTCCAACTAATCCACAAATGAAAGAGCTCAGATTATCTGTTAAAAAATAATGAATAGACCTGTTTTTATTTGGATGATAAGCATTAAAGATTGTCTTCAATAATTAAGGGTTTGGGGTGTTGCTGTACTCTTGGAACTGAACCTTTTAAATAGCTTCCCAGTTTCCAGACCACTGAATCTTTGAAAAGTTAATTTTTGTTATCTCCAAATACAGGAAGCTTAGCACAACAATAGCAGTTCAAAGCCTCCCAGGTAAAGAGCCTTCAAAGAGTAATTCGCAATACAAATTCATAAAAGTCAACAGTTTAGACTACTCGATTGCTTTTAAGATTTTCATCAAATGCATCTCAGCAGTTGTAACTTAGCACTGATGCCTCCCAACTGAGTAAAAGTCAGAAAACACTGACAATGTTACCTTTCTGTTTCTGTGGGTTTTAGCCAGTGAGAGGTAGCAACTCAACTTTACCTCAATTTAGTTCTTACCTTATCTTTACAGATCTTACTGAACGTGAGTGAACAACATAAATACTCTGGTACAAACCCCATTGTGTTTCACATTATTACTGAGGTTTTAAAATGCTAATTAATTGCAAGTAAATTACTCAAAACAGGGTATAGACATACTGGCTGCTCTGTGTAATTAAAATTCTTCTAAATACAAATAGGTGCTCCCGAGCTTCCTTCTGATGTAATAAAGATGCCTATTCTAAGATCAAGATTATTTCAGAAGATATTCAGCATCAATGGGATATTCTAGGCTACTGTAATAAGATGAACAAGTTCCTCATCAATGTGACAATAGTGTGATTTTTCTGTAAGCTGTAGTAGAATTTCTCCTTTAAATGCTACAGAGTTCCACCTAATTTTACTGCTTCACTGTGTGTTATTCTGACAGAATGAGAAATTAATTGTATTACCAGAGAAGTGAAATTAAAGTACTCCGTGTCTAGGCTTCCTTCTCCATCTGTTGGGCAAGACTTTTAAAAGAAGTTGATGAATTGAGACAGAGATTTAAAGAATGTTTTCTCTTATTTTGAAAAGTTATAAATATTATTGTAGAATTGTAGAACGCCCTGGGTTGTAAGGGATCTCCAAATGTCATCTAGTCCAACACCCCCCACCCCCAACCTTTAAAATACCACTCTTTTTGGTAATACCTTGTAACTCCTTCTGGGCAAGTCAGAAATATAACAATATCATTAAGGGACAGTTTTTATATTTTGACTAGTGATCAATCATGATATCCATCTTGGGCTCAGACCTTCCTCTTCTGTTTAGCTTTGTAGAGAATTTGTTATGGAATCCGTGTGATTCCATAACCAATACCAAAAATTCCAAGCATTCTCTGTCCGATGTTGTAGAGGGGATTGTTTGCATCTGGAGCTTTCTTCCACTTGTAGAAATGGCAATGTAGGATTCTTTTCAGGTGTGGTTCTTCCTAACATGTTTCTAAATGGTTAGCACTCCAGGGGTGACTTGGTGGATTGATTGGAAACAGCTAATTTCCCCATTTCATAGAAATAGGGAGTGTAGTTACTGGTTTGCTGTTGTTATTGTCAGTTTGTTGAGTTTTTTTTGGGGGGTTGATAGAAAGAGCTCTCATTATTATGCTTCTCTGGTCACCCTGGTGTCTGCTTTCCTGTCATACAACAGAACCTTTCTCTTTCTGCCTCACTGGAATTCCTTTGTCAAATGAACCCTGTAGCTGTTGATTCACCTCTAACAGTATCCCAGCCATATCCTGATGACTTTCATTTCTCAGCCATTTCATCATGGGTTTTATACTAGAAATAAATGTAGCTCCTTGCAGTTATATCATTCAACCAATCTCTCAATTAAAACCCAGTATCTTAAATATTTGAATAATTTAACAATTAAAAGTCCAGTCCTGCAAACACACCAAAGTGGGTCTTTGCTGCTTGTATATTTGGCCCTGTAAAACTCATCAGAGTATTTGCATTCGTGTGGACAAAGTAAGACCCGGAGCTGGTCAAGTAGTCATTAAAAGATAGAAATCATAATGAAATCACTTGAGGTTTGAGTGCGAGAAAGAAAGATTTAGAAAATAAATAAATAAACATAAGATTTCAATTAGGATTTCAGCTGTCAGGAATGAAAAGAACAATGTGCAAGGATATACTAGGGATTTGCTCTCGGGGATTCATGCTGAACCTATATAACACTGTAGTAATGAAAAGCTGTATATCAGAACATGAACTGACTTCTATCAGTCAAAACATTTCCTCTAGCTATCAGTGCAGATAAAAGAGGAATCTGGACCTCATATATGTTGTATTAAAATTCTTATCAGGAGGTGTCTATGCAAAGTCAAAAAGTGTGTGGAAGCCCACTTGTTTTAAAAGAAAATTGTGCATCGGGATATGTCTTGTGAAAAAGAAACAGATAGGGAGAAGACGACTGTATTTTCTTGGTAGCAGCTGAGTCTGAAAATGCTGGGGGGGCTTGAAAGTAACTTTCTTCAAGTGAAATTACCAGAAAGTAAGAAAAATATAATGAAAAAGGATTTTATCAGTGAGCTGAGATGAATAAAGTAGGATTTCAAAATGAAAAAAAAAAAAACAGAAAACAAAAAACAACAACCCAGAAAGTAAAATGTGTAAAAGATGTAGAAGTCAGAATGCTGTTTTGCTGTCCCATGTACTTGAAAACCATTTGGAGCCCAGCCCATGGCATTAAATTGAGATACCATTACAATCGATTATGTGTATTCATTACAAGACTTAGATTTCCAGACCTGCATTAGAAAAACCCAGGTACAGCTTGTGTGTTTAATGCACACTACTTTGTATTTTTAAATACATATACATATATGCATATATGTAAGTTATAGCGAATACATGTTTGTGCTGTTTTTCTTGGAAGGAATGTGTTCCAGATACCACAGCTGTTGCTATTGTAGGTAGTCTCACTAAACAGTTCATTTGCTGATACTCACCATTGTTGTCCTTGAGCGCCAAACACTTTGTGTGTTCTAGTCAAGTGCACCCTGATAAGGTCATGGACATTGTCAGAAGCAGAGACCCAAAACAAGGAATACAAGATTAACAATAGACAGTTTTAAATGATAGATTAATTTCTTTAGCCTGCATAACATTATCACTTGCAATTAAATTTAACTCTGAGCTCAGGAGAGTATTTAGCAGACACTTTGAAAATGAAAAACTGAGTCAAGCAGTAAGTAGGGTCTATTTCTACTTTGGTATTCTATTACTGCATTATATTATTATATTGGATTCTGAGTTTTCTAAATACTATGTTATGTCCATGGAAGCTGGATAAATTAGGATGCTAGAGGGATCTTTTGTAGATGTACTTTAATAGCACTGTTCCTTATTACTTGGCTTTCACCATCATAAATATTTTGCTTTGGTACCTATTATGTTAATAACTGTAGAAAAATTACTGTGTGTTGTTCTGCAGTATTCAGTTTTTCCTTAGCTTCTTTCTTTGAGTCCTTTGATTGGGAGGGATTTTCCTTACTGTATACTACTAATGTAAAAAGAATGCTATTTTTTTCCTGATTTCCTCCTTTTAGACATCCCTAACTTCCTCAGTGATTGTTCTTATTGAAGAATCTTCTCAATTGCTTATATCTTGTTAAAACAGTGATTTTTATATTTTCAGATGAACTGAAATCCTTAGGTGTATCTGACTCTTCTATATTCACATATATCCTTCAGCATAGTCTCCATCTATTGCAGTAAGGGCAGGTGGACACATTTTTTCTCTTCTGCCACCTGGTAAGCAAAGGTTAGAGTTCAACTTGTCCCAAATCAGCTTATCCTTCTACAGGGTAGTAAAAGCCCACTTACAAACACTCTGTTGCAGTTTTACATTTTTGCCTCCCACCAGCATTCAAACCTGGGTAAATGTCTTTCTCTGTCAAAGCAGCAGTGGGAGGTGAAAATGAAAGTCCTTTTTTTCTTTCCCTGAGAAATTGGACTGTAAAAAGCTGTCAGTTTAAAAATGACATAGTGGCACAGCATTTCTATAAGGTGGCTTCTTTCATTTTTGACTCCTGCTGTCTCTCTGACAGTTGAAGTTGCAGCAGGAGGTAAAAACTAAAATGAGCACTGCTGGCATTTGCCCTCGAGCACAAAATTAATAATGGAAGAAACAGGACGACATCCAAAACCACCTCGTATCAGATGTCAGCCAATGAGATTTCAACACTTCCATAATAAGGTGACCAGAATGATGCCCATTATTCCAAATATGATCTTATTCTCTCTTACTTGCCTAGTGCTGGATCTATCTTCTCCATTTTGTATTTGATTCCCTACTACGTGGATTATAGAATATTTTAAATTCTATTAAGCTGTATGCTATGACTTTATAAGTTATCCCCCTTTCTACCCTAGATCTGGTCAAAATTTTATGGATGATGTCTTTCCTCAAGCTTTTACCATTCAACCTTTCTGCCTGAAGGTATCACTTCCAAATCACTGTTTGAAATATCCTACTATGTCCTATCCATATGTATAAACAAAACTCAGAAACTATTAAACTGGTAGTTTTTAGGGCAAACAGCTGAGATAGTTTTTAGTCTTGAAAACTCAAGAGCTGAACATTTCCTGCTATCACTAAATAAAAAATGAGTCATTATCAGGTGGTTGAGAGAAGGAATAGGATTCAAAATCCTTCAAGCAGGATATGGGTCTTTCTTCTTTCTTAAGACTCAGTACTTGCAATTCTTATCAAAATTAATGCAAGTATGCACAATCTGTTAGAAATGGAGTAGTAAAGTGTAGTTCCTTCTGAGATAATTCAGTCCTGTTCTGATTTTAGAAGCATTTTGGTGGTGTTTACTATCTTACTTTTGACTATTCAGAAGAATTAATATTTTGGGGTTGTGGCTGTTAACTTGCTGGGATATGACATTCCCATACTACGCAAAGTCATGCCATGACATTTGATTCTTCTGCAGAGCTTTGCTTGCAGCATGCATAACTTTTCTTAACAAAAATTACTTACACTTTTCTATATTATGTACCTTTTCTGTTATCTTTTCATCTCCATCTTTGCTAGTGCTTTATTGCCATAGAGTACTGTTTTGCAGAGATGAAGAAAGGGGGCAAATTTTCAGCAAATCGGTGATGTGGATAATTCTCAAGTGCTGACAAATACATAAAACAAACACATTGTAAAGAAAGCATTTTACTTCATGTGCTATTGCTTTCAGGCATTACAGCAGTCATCCACAGCTTAAAACAGCTTTCATCTATTATTAGAGAATAGGAATGACTCAAATGCTTCATTGGAACCCACTGATCTCATTGATTTCAACATCTGTTAATGACAAAGACAAGCTGGACTAGGTAAACACTTATAGTTTGTAGAATTACCTTTAGTGGTTCCTTCTTCAATTTAAAGAAAATGGTTTTTTTTATAACCTATTGTGCAATTTAACTTTCTTTCCTGTCTTCCGATTTTTTCCTTGACTCTTGTTTGCAAAATTAATTTTATAATCCTTCTTTAAACTTTTTTTTTTTATTATTATTATTAGTTACTTTTTGTCCTTGCTTGTTCATCAGTCTAGTTTTCTCTAACAGTTCATTCAATGTGGGAAGATCCACAGAGCAGTTGGCCATATATTAATTATTTGCATTCTCAATTTCCCCCCTTGTACCTTCTACTCTGTCTCTCTGGCATCCACTTCCCCCAGTGTTTTCCATGTCCCTACAAGGTTTATTCTGATTACCTCTGTCTTTGTGTCCACCTGTGGATGTCCACCATCCACTTACAAATATAAATTATGATTACAATTGTCTAGCTACTCCTCCACCTTCTCTATACATCCCTATGCGCGCCTCTGCTTTTCAAAATGTTACCGTGCATTACTGTCTTCCCAATTAGCTCTTTCACATGTTGTGTGTGTTGTATTACTTTTCCAGTATTTTATACCTGTTTGTTTTGCCTGATTTTTCCTTCTGCTTAATGTTCTCCACTTCATGATTTGGGTATCTACTTGCCTCCAGGGTTTTTCCCTCTTAACCACCCTTTTATATGTATTTTATATTGTCATATCTTGTTACTTATCTATTAATATTTGGCTTCCTTTTGTAAAACTGAATTTCAGGCCATGACTTTGCACAAAGATACACTCTTTTTCTCTCCTGTAGCATTGCTCACATGAATTACCCATGTCAGATCTCAACTTGCTTCCATGAGTGGGAGGAGAGTAGGACTATTATCTTAGATCACATTATTCTGGTTTTGTTCACACAGAGTTTCCTTCATCTTGATGTAGAACTTAAGTAAAATACAAAGGATTTGATTCTCTGTCATGTACAATTCCTCCTTGCTTTACTTTCTCTTATCTAAACTGCTTATTAACCTTACAATACTTTTGTCCTTTGTCAAATTTTGAACTGACCCACTCCCTAAGTATTGCTTTTCATACACACGTCCATAATTCCAACTTTTATGACTTTCTTTTACACAGATGTTAAAATATCCCTCCTGTGGACTTCAGTCTAGGGGTTTGTTTCTGTAGAAGTAGTATTTCCAAAATTTCTGCTGTCATCTTTCATAGAGTTTGTAGAAATATTTCATCACTATGTAAAGGGATTAATTTCCCTGAATTCAGTGTAAAAGAAAGAGACTAGTTAGAGAAATTTTTCCCTTTTCCTTATTCTCTTTGGACTCCCCCTGCTCCCTTTTTCTTAATTGGTACAGTATTCATGTGTACAGGGCTCTATTGTCTTCTTTTTATATTTTGATTAATTTTAGCATTACTTGCACAATAGGCATATGAAATGCAGTAAAGGGGGGTTATCCCAGGTAAACTAAGATGGATGATAACAAAGCTGAGCCTTCTTAGACCTTGTGTTGTCAGGTATCTGCTGATAACAAACTTAGTTGTTTCTTTGTTCTGCAGGGTTGGCTTCCAGCACATCTAGTTTTTTGGTTTTGTTTTTTTTTTTTCATTGTATGGCATAGAACAGGTACAGAATTAGGTGATAAGGGAGCTGAGAGTTGAGATCCACCCGGTGGTTCAAAGTCCATGATTTCTTGAACACCGTCTGCACCATTTCCCAACCATTATGTCTCTGATAGACAGAACAGTTCCTGGTGGACAAAAAACTTGAGGGGATGGGGTTCTTCTCTCCTCATTGTGGTACTCTGAAGGGCACAGAGCACTGCTCTCTACCAGGAATTCTCCAGTCTCGTCAAACTGCAGAGCTCCCTGACCTGTGCAATCCTGCTCATCAGGCTCCTGCTAGATGGGATGCTGGTGCCTTGTGCTCAAGAATAAGTAAACTGGAGCTCATTGGAAGATGAAAAAAAAACCCAACAATGAAGAAGAAAAAAAAACAACAATGCTCAGAAATGCTTAGTTCATAGGACTGGTAAATGGAGAACATCTGTGGAAGGAACAGACTCTCTTCCTCTTGGAAATGTTTCCCTGACAGCTCTGCAGAGGTGAAATCAGCCAGTTGCTAATTTCTCTGAAAAAGCAGCTCAAATCCAGTAAGTTATGCTTCAGAGTCTGACACCCCAAAACCTAGTTTACAGGAGAGGAAACAGAACCCATGTCCATTAATAGTGAAATATACTGATTTAATTTAATTGGATTTTAATGACTGCTCTGCATTACCTTTCCCTATTGTACCTTGTTTGCCTGCCTGTAACTCATGTACACACTTTAAAAATCCCTAAAGTACAGTTACTACTGTTCCCCTCAACAGTCATGAAGCACACAAACAGCAGGGCACCAACTCCATTTATAGCATATGACTGATTAGCTGAGGTTTTCCCCAAGTAATTACTAACACTGGAGTCTGGAGTGGCTGTTCAAAAAGACTTTAAGAAATGCTTTTTTGAGAAAAAAAAATAACAATCATCATTCTCTGTCTCATCTGAATGTCTGAAAAATTTAAGTACCTAGAATCATCAGATATTTCTGGAAAATCCTGACCACTTGCCACATTAGGTACACAAAGTACACTAAACCCCAACTCTGTATTTAATGTGGAACAGTAAGATGATAGTAAACACCTGTTAGTTGAGTAGACAATTGATGTCACCAGTTTCTCTTAAGCAATCTCATTCACACTAAAGGTTAAATGTCCTATTTGTAAAGGTTAAAATTGTGCATATATATTTGTATATATATTTTAGATATTATTATATTAAAAAAAAATGGCATAAGAGAAGTCTTCTGTAGGGAGAATAATGCACTGTGGTACATCATAAAAAACCAATGCTCCGTGAGCTCCCCCATACATGAACAGGCTGCCATGCTTCTTGAAATATCATCTTGAAATAATGAGCCTGAGTATCTTAAAATGTAGCACTTGAGGCTATGGTCTAGGTCCTAGGAAGATGTTGGGATGAAGGTTGGACTTGGTGATCCTAGAGGTCCTTTCCAACCCTAATGATTCTATGATTCTAACTATGAACTAATGTTTCATAACCAATCCAAAGCTTTTTTTTTTTTTTTTAACCACCAGATTGCTTTTTATGTAGGAAAGGGTGAAAGGGGAGCCTTAGAGATTAACAAAAGGACAAAGATATTTCTGAATTGAAGAAAAACAGTATTGCATTTGTACTTACTGAATCAGTCACTTTGCAGAGACAGGCCATCGATGCATTCACGCTGAAGGAAGCATACCTTATGAAGTGGCTGTTACACTTCACCTTACATGAAGTCTGCTTTTTTTTTTTTTTAGTAATTATAATACATGTATTAAGATGGCAACTCTTGTCCTTCCTATGCTGCTGAAAGAGTATTTCAAAACAAACCTCACATTGAACTGAACAGCTGGAGTAATCCCATTCGTGAAGACTTTGTAAATACACTTCTTTTTTCTACCTTGTAGTGAATTTCACTTTTTTTCAGCTGTGGCAAATGGAAGATGAAGAGTTTTATTTCTTTGTAATATGTATAATTTCACCTCATGGATGTTTTTTCTTCTTGTCATTCTGCTTGAAGTCTGGAAGTCTTGTCTTGCCCTCCCCTTCAGTCTTTACAATGCTAATGATAAAGTCCTTGGGGATAATTTAAGTACTCTGGTACTAGTTACAATTTTAGCATGTTGTCACAAAAAAGCACAGGTTCTGTAGACAAGATACAGCTCACAAGAAGTACTTACCCGGTAAAATAACAAGCATTAGCCAAATACTTTCTCTTGCTGTTCCTACACTAGTTATGCTATTCAGCTCCATCCAAAAGACCAAAATACACTTCAGGAAAGAGACAGCCATGGGAAGGAAAGTTGCCATGAAGGAACTACATTTGAGAGATTCTCTGATATGTGCTAAAGCAATATTATTTTAGCTGCTGGCCATAGTTATTGAGAAGAGGAGAGTGAAGGAACAAAGTAAAAAAGCAGGATTGTGGTATAAGAAGGAAAGAGGGTGTGCACAGAGAGGACTGGCTGTGTCTATATCCCTCTTCCTCCTTGAATTACTGAAACTAGAGTGTGGCCCAGGACCTGGGAGAGATTCATATCTTGTGACCTTCCATCCCCTACCATCAGATGGAGACCTGTAATGATCTCCATTTACCATCAACAGCATCTCCATTTCCTTGGTTAATGGATGGACGTGATCTTTTGAAACTACATGATCCTATGATCTGGAAGCTTAACTTAGCTTATTTTCAGATCCTTATGTCTTGGGTTTAAACTCTCAATGAGCCTTTTAAAACACCCTGCTAGATGTTGCAGCTAGAAAGATTCTAGGTTGCAGACCACAATCTGCAGCAGTCTGATTTCATCCTTCCAAGCCGTGGCAATAGCAGCTGTGATGGAGCAGGCTGCTCCATCCACTGCTGCACTCAGCAGTTGAGTTTGAGGTGGTGAGGGTTAGGATGAAAAGAGATACAAAAGTGACCATGTTTTGGTTCTAGCTGCATCATGAAGAAATTGGAATGAGTCGAAAATGTCTTGGGAATGCCAGATATGGTCCTTAGCAAGATGGGCAATCAGTTATTGTCCAGAGCAGTAATTCATCCATTCTGTTCAGGTTTGGTAACTTCATTTCATTATCTCAAGAGTTCTTTCTCTCTTCTCACATAAAAAATGTTTGTGGTATAGACACTACAGCTCTGCAGAGCCTTGGTGCCAGTCAGAATAGATTGAGGTTCCTGTGTCAGGCTGTCATGGTCTACATAAAATGAACATGAAAAGTACATCACTATAAACAACTCAGCTGCTGATAGGTAGACTTTCTGAGGCATACATTGGAAAAGAGTCTGCTTGTTGGTATTACGCCTTAGATCAATAGTTTAGGTGTATTAGATACATTCATCTGTTATGTTTTATATATAGCTATATACCTGTCAAATACTGAATATAACAGGCAAATGAGTAGAGACAGGAAAGCAAAAATCATGTCCATTCTTTTGTTATTCCTGTAAACACTGATGAATATTTTGAGACTGAGAAACCTAAACCAGACCTTCTTTGCAGATTGTGCTGCCCACCTTCTTTGCTTGATTCCTCCAACCCTCAGTTCCATAGGCTTTCTTCCACTGATTCACTGCTCTTTGGATCAGCCTCATACTGCATTTTATGACTGCCAGCTAAGTAATGCTGGGGTACACTGGGGTCCAAGAGAACAGCGAAGTGTTCAGATAGGTCTTACAAATGGGTCCAAAACAAAGAAAACGAAAAGCTTTGCTTCAGAGGAGAAAGGCAGTAAGTCTGCCTCCCTTTTGGGGATTAGTACCTGGCAGTCTATAAATTGGCTTGCATCAGCCAAGTACAGCACAAAATGTACTGCACAGAAGAGCAGCTATTATGTACAGTAGCCACTTCACTGATTGCAATCAATGTCACAAATTAGAGTGATTTTCTGGCTCAAGATGTGTCAGAGCTAAGGTTTGTGTCATGAGTCATGCCGTCTGGACACCCAGCTTCTAAGCACTCTGTCTTAATCTCAGTAATTTTAACTTTTTGTCTTTTCTTTTTTGCAAATGGGTCTGTGCTCATTCTTATTATGTAAGTATGGACTGCTCATAGTTGCTTCCAAATGGTATTCAGCATTAAAAAGAATGTCCCAGCATTGCTTATTTAGCTTATATTGATTTTTTTTCCAGCAGCAGAATTTCTCTACAGAAGTGGCAGAACTCTGTCGACATTATCTAGAAGTTTGAACTGAAACTTTAATACTCCCTTGTGCGTAACTTTTGTTGCCTTCTTCCTTTTCCCAATGCCTGATGATGACTTTTCCATTCCAGTCAAATGTTGTCATAATATTCATGCTGTGCTCTGAATATCCCTTCTGCTGCATCCATTTGATTCAATCCAATTTCAAAAGCAATGTTGTGCACACTGCTTCACTTATAGTTTTTATATTTTGTCAGGTGGGACTTTTTCACACAAGGAAAAAGCACACAGCTTCCCTCTGCACTGAAGTAGGCCAGTGTAATTAGAAACAGCCTATACAGGGAGATTAGTGAGGAACTGCTTTCTCGTATCTTGCAGAAATGCACTGTTTCAGTGGATTAAAAGCATCCATATCTACAGCATTAATGAAGAGTAGCTGGTAGACAGTGATTTCATGCTTCAGTGTACGTGTTACTCAATAGTTTGTGCAAGAGATCCCTGCCATTGCTTAATGGGGAACAATTAAATGAATGGTAACTAAACCGTCACATCAACAGGCAACAAAGGGAAGTAAAGCACAGTTATTTCTATGAAGGAGAGGGTCAGAACTTCAATGTTGGATTAACTGTTATTGAAGTAAGCAGAGACTGGTGAGATAGGTTAATGACATAATTAATTTCCTGATAATTTAGGATTCTTTAAGTGTGGTTCTGTCTGCACTGCATAGTTAAGTGGAACACTTCCTAGCCTTAGCTTTTGTCCAAGAGTCACTTCTTCCACTTTTAGGGATGCTCTAGAGTTTTGAGCTTGTTTTCAATAGATCTCAATGTGCCCACTTGGTATGAGGATGACCAAATTTCCAATACTTTTCCATAATAATTAATATCTCCTGCAAATGGTGCAATTTCCTCTGCAATTCACTGTGGTGTTTTGCAGAGTAGTCACCTCATTGCAATTTTTTTTTCTATGTTTCTACAAAGGAAAGAACCATGGGGGACAGCCTAAAACTTTTAGTGAGTCCTATGGGGGAGTGCTGTACCAAAAGGAAAAGGTTATGTACTTGCTATTATATCAGCTGTTGCTCCGATGAGGTGTATCTCTGTAGTATGCAATGGAAAGCTTCCCAGGCTATCTCCAGAGCTACTGCTGTATCCATGCAGTGGATGGCAGCATCTGCTCAAGATCCTATCCTGTTTAGCAGTTGTCTAGCTGGCTCCAATACCATCCTTATGCAATGCTTTCACTTGTTCTGAAAGTGGCTGGGCAGGGCAGAGAGGTGACTGGGGACCCTCCCTGCTGCAGCAGAGCATTCAGCCATGGATGCTGCTACCTGATTGCCTGCACTAATTCTGCCATGAAGACCTAATCATATAATGCCATTGGCATGGGTGGGAGTGGCATCTAGACCCTTTACCTATCCACTGGACTGCATTGTGCTGTCAGTGTAATGGCACCTTCTCTCCTAGCCTTGTTATTACCTTTTGCAGAAGTTCATCACAGTTACAGGTCTCCATCTCCTTCTAGAGCAGGTCTTTACAATTTCCAAACAGAGGCAAGATCCAAATTCCAACCTGTAACTTCATCAGATTGTTTTCTGGTATACAAGGAAGATTATTAGGAAATAGATAGTCATATTCAGAAATTAAGAAGCAAAATAAGAATATCACCACTTTTAAACAGGTGCTTCCAAGCTTGCAGATATGGCTGTAACTACATAGAGAAGTTTCCTTGGCATCTTCTGTCATTTTTTTTGTTAGATTGGTTTATCAAGAACTGTAATCAAATATAATGAGAAGATACAATTACTGTGGCTCCTCAGAGGTTTAGTTGCCCAGTTATCCACATGATTTCTAGCTCAGATGCTGTGTTAGGAAAGCAGAGGACAAACAGGGAAGAATATTTCAATGTGGGAGCAGGATCCAAGCAGGAGAAAGTATTTAAACTAGGAGGACATGTGCCCTGATTCCAAGGGATGTCACAGTTCTTTGCAGAAATATGGGAAAGTGTGGTGGAATGAGAAAACATTTCTAATTTACTTTCTGATGACAGATGAAAGAAATGTTATATGACATAAGACCATAAAGATAGCATGACTTTGTACCCCCAGTGGTATTCATAGACAGTTCTGTGCTTTAAAATGTGTAGCTTGGGCCTGCCTATCTTATTTCTGACTGCAGTGTGATAACTTTGATCTCTTTTGTATTACCATTTTAGTTTGCTTTCCTTTTTTGTTCCAGTCACCCTCTAGCATATTGTCTGACCTTTTTTCCCACATTGTGACACATACTGTCTGGTATTTAAATTATGCTCAAACATATTCTGGTATAAAATCTCCATTTATTTAGTTTGGCTAGGCATATTCATTTCTATAAGAAGTCTCAGCGCCACTTTGATTTTGATCTTTGCCTCATTCCCTCTGTTTAATATTTGTATATACATATATATGTTCCTTTTTCCCCTCATCCATTTAATGAATAAAGTAAGCATTCTCTTGTATTAGAGGAACATTTTTCACTACTAAAAATGCAAAAGTGGAAGAATCTAGAGAAATAGAACATGTACATATAATACAAAATACTGCAAAGAGTTAGTAAATATCTTTTATATCTCTCTCAAGAAAATCTCAGATTGAGATCAGAACTGAAGAGTTCACAAACTCCGAATCTGCAGTGTACATGGGGTTTTAAATACCTGCTTCAGCTCTCTGCCATATGGTTGATTTAGATACATGATGGGATTTATTTAAAGGAACACAACTAACTTGAAAATAGCAGTGCTCTCTGAGAAATTGTTACTGAGTGTAATTATAAATAACAACTAAGATTATTACAACTGTAAAAAGTTAATGAAAAAAATCTCTACTTTTTTTGATTGGTTTATTTTGCGCATTTGACTGCTCTCTGTAATAATTATAATACCTATGTTTCATACAGCACTTTTCATCAGTAGACCACAGCAGCTTTACAAAAATATGATCCATTTCCCTTCTGTTTCCTCCAGTCACTCAATTTCTTCCTGTCTGAAAGACTTTTATAAACATCAGCTCAGAATCAAGAAAAAATCCAAAGCATTTTATGAAATGACAGATGCACTATTTAAAAAAAATCAATATAATCTGGGTTTAATTAGACACATGATAGAGGAAAGGTTGAAAATATCTTTGAGACTGTAAAATTGGAACAAGAAGTTGATCATTTAGTATTTTAATAATTTAGAATCTGTCTCAGATTTCTGACATTCTCAAGTTATTTTCTGAATTCCATTAAACTCATTTAGCATTGTATTAGATACTCAAGAAATGAATGCCAAAAAGTCCTACCAAAATTATCATAGGCATATTAGAAATTAATCGACTGGGCGTCCTTTATGCTTGTAAAGACAAAGACACCTAGAAACAAAGGCTTTTCTTTCCTAGTCTCATGAAAACCTATGTTTTCTTTCTCCTTTATCTCATATTTCCCAATTTAGAATCTGAGCTCTTAATTGTTTGCTGCTATTGTGTTCAAAGCCTTGCATTTCCAGCTTGCAATAAGAAAATGTCTTGACTCTTGAATGTGAAGTTTGTGAAGATTGTTGCCTTTGTAGAAGAATGCACATTAAATGCCCCTGAGCTGTTCAAGTGGTGAAATAAATATATGGAACAATGTTTGGTTCCTTTTGCTTTTCAAAAGACTTTAGATCTTGTAACTATACTCTCTTAAAAGCTTTTGCCATACACTCAGCAGCATGTTCTGCTTTTTTGTTAGATTCATCTTTTTGGCCTACTTTTCAAACTATATTTTAACTGGAACTCAAACTCTTTTCCCTTTCCATCTATTTGCTGAAGCCAGCAATCCCATGCTGAGTAAATAATCTGTAGTCCATGATCTACTATCCTATCAGCCTTGTTATCCTGGCTCCAAACCCAAAATGTTGGATATCTAGCTGGTAAGTATTCCCAGGAAGGCTTCCTAATGACCTTCCCCACTGGTTACTATCATCATTGCTTACATACAGATAGAACTACCTTGTAATACACTGACTATATTTGGAAATATTAATTGGGAGTTCTTATGGTGTTTTTGTTAGGAAAAGTGACATTCTTGAAGTTAAGAAAAATATCCCAATTCACTGTCTTTCATGAGGTGTAACAAAACATTGCTGAAGAATATAGATTCCTAGTTGTAATGGTACTTCGTTCTCTTGTAATAAAAGCAGCTTGGAATTCAAATCAATCAGCAGATGAGATTATTGCAATCATTTGGCTGCCCTGCCATTTTAAAAACGTTTTTGACTTCATTTATAAAGCATTTAATATATGCTTAAGTGTAATGCAAACATGCCATTACTTATTAAATGATAGAACATAATGAAAAAAGGTTTATACATACATTAAATATCATGAGGATGGACATGGCTGTCTACAATTGATAAAACATTATTTCAGCTCAGCGGGAAACCTCTATATAAATCTTACACCTTAATAATCTAATTTAAAAATTGAAGGAAAGAACCTTTATCTGGGCTAGATGGAAGAGTTTATAATTTGGCCACTAAGGGTTTAGCAAAATGTCTTTCTTCAAGTATAAAGTTAAATGCAAAAACAAGACCTTTAATCTGCAGGATATGAAAAAAATTAAATTGTTCTGCATTGCTGACTATCCAGGCATGCAAGTGCAAACAATGTCCTTCCATCTAAATGTCTGGGAAACTGAGCTTTCCAAAATGAGTGCACACTTAGTCTGGGTCATCCATGAAGCTAGAGCCTAAGTGTGTCTTTAGTGATGCACAGAATTTAGGTGTGGATTCTTGTTTTTATGAATAGCTCCTATGTTTTGAGCCTTCTGAAAAGAAAAAATTCATCTTCATCTGTTGCTGTTTAGTGGGTTCCCCTTTCCTAATAGTCAGGAGACCAGAAAATACTAGAAAAGTCTTTTATGCCCAAATTGCCTCACTAACTACACTGCCAACTATGCAGCTGTGGCGACTGATAGATTGATTTCACCTGAGAGTTATGAATTCCATAATTAAGGCTGCAAACTGTGATAAGTGAAAAACCTAAGGAAAGGTAGACATGTCAGTGTAATTTGCTGAAATGAGTCCCCCAAAGGGCTGCTCTGGTACACTGGAAGGGGTTTCCTGAGTGCCAGAACCAAGGCTGAAGTGGCATACTGAGATGCCACCTGGCACATTCCGTTTGCAGTGTGGATGTGGGGTCCTCCAGCAGGGAGCTCTTTACACATCTGTGATGAATGCCTTGGACCATGAGCAGCTGCAAATCTAGTGGTGACAAAAATGCACTATCATGGTAAAATAATAACATCACTGCAGATTAGACAGCTGCCCTTCCCTCTTTGCACTGCCTCATTCCATGATGTGAGAACTCTTCATTCTCACAGGGGAGAATGGCAAAAAATCCTGACCATACCACCATCCATCTCTGACTTTTTCAGACATGTATCATCTATGGAACCATGAGAGAGGAGCAAGATCCGAGCCTCCGATAAAAATGGAGAGCCTGTCATTGTGAAAAACAGTTATGGTGAGAACTCATTAATCCCTTGCATACAGGAAGGCTGATTAGTATCTGACCATAGCCCTGACCTCACCTGCAAGAAGTGCAGCGCAGAGGACGATGTATGAGAGTAAGCAATCAGCTAGGTCAGAGTAGACCTATAAACGTAAATGTTATATTCAATAGGGAAATGTGTCCTTGTGAAATTCTATTTTTGTAATGCTGGGCTGAAAAGAGCTGCAATTATTTTGGCAGGATGTTCAGAGAAATCTTTTCAAAGAAATCATTTGCTGAATGTGATGAGATTTTTTTTAAGAGAGCTTTTCAGATTATTTATTTTTTTACATTGCTGAAAAGACCCACTGAAGCAAATGAATAATTGGCAGAATGAATGTAGTATATGTAACATGCTGTGTGAGAACTGGATTCATTCAAATCATCAGTTGTCAGAAATTAGTTCCTATATCAGGGACCTTACAATTGAGAATGTAGTGACATATATCTGACCTAGTTAACTGAGGTTCTCTGTGCTAAGTGGGGAGAGACAGCACGTTTTAAGTTACACATTGCTCAGCTGAGCTTTCATTTGCTCTGAAGTATGTGCTCTTAAGTAGCACTCACATACTGAGGTTGTAAATATCATTTGGGGTGCTGTGTGTTTTCAGGGCTAGTCTCCAAGGTTAGCAACTCAGACTCCTTGTGTTTAAGAATTCAAGGAGCTCGGCTTGAAAACTTAGAGAAAATTGATAGCTTTTTCTGGAAAAAAAAAAAAGAGAAAAAAGTATGAGCTAGGGAAAAGTAGCTACATGGCCTTGAAATTAAACTGATTGCAAAAATACAGCCATGCTTAATGGAAGGTTTTCAGACAGTTCTTAAAAGAAGTCATGCCTGATCACACTCTTCTAAGACCTACTGCAAAACTTAATATTTAAAACTGAGAAAACTGATTTCCAAAGTAAGTTCACTGATAAAAGAGTCAGTGTCACAGATGAGAACAAAACTCAGATTGTGAAGGCTGTATTGCCTTGCAGTTGCTGAGTGAGTACAAAAGGCAGATGAAATGCTGCAGCTCAGGCTAGTATCAATTCACAATCTCTGCACAGGATTTTGTTATTTTACTGGGTTAAAGGCATCAGAAAATCTGCTTTCCTCTTTCTCTCAGTGTTTTCTTTCCTTGTTTTTCTTTCATGAAGGTTTTTATTTTCAGCCCTGAATGCAAAGCCCAGATAAGGACTTGCTTTCATTTTTTTCTGGGATTGCTTTCTTCTGACAGAATAGTGGTTCCAATTTATGATTTCCTTGGCAAAGAACCATGCCACGACGTTTTTGCCTTTCCAACATTCCACCTTCTCAATAAACACTCTGTATCCTGGTTCTCGAAAGAAAGAATATGTCTTTAATGTTATCTTTACATGGCTGAAGTGGACATCAGATAATTCTAAACTTGGACAAATACATGTTTGAAAAATATGTCTATGAGGAATTTATTTTTACCTTGAATACAACACCAAATGGAAGAAAAGCGATGTTTCATCTACATAAGTAAATTATCTACTTGCTCTGACTGCTTTGTAGAGATATTTAGAGAATCTGAGGCTTGGTATTAATATACACTTTTCAGTTCTGCCCTATACTTGTGCTTGCAAAGCCTTGCATAATGTTTAATCATTATTTCATATGCAAGATAGACTTCAGCTATGATGCTATCATGATTACCAATGATATTGACTTGAATTTCAAAATACAGTGACAATCTGTACCAGATTGTCATTGTATTTAGGTAAAAACTAAAATAGTTTTCTATTTGAAAGAACTGTAACAATTCATTTGATGCTATTCATTTGAAAACTATAAAAGCCTGATGTAAAAAAGAAATAAATAAAAGATTAGTGTTTCCTGACTTTCACTAAATATTCCTAATGTGAAACTGCAAATTAATGACATATTTCAGTTAAACAGTTGTCCTGTTTTCAGCCAGGATAGAGTTAGTTTTCTTCCTAGTAGCTGGTACAGTGCTGTGGTTTGGATTTGGTGTGAGAGAAATGCTGATAGCACACTGGTGCTTCAGCTGTTGCTAAGTAGCGTGTATTCTAAGTTAAGGATTTTTCAGTTTCCCGTGCTCTGCCAGTGAGGAGGTGCACAAGAAGCTGGGAGGGTCCATAGCTAGGACAGCTGACCCAAACTAGTCAAAGGGATATTCCATACCGTAGAACATCATGCTTAATAGATAAACTAGGGGCAGTTGCCCAGGAGGAGGGGATTGCTGCTCAGGCAGTGGTCAGGGAGTGGTGAGCAATTGCAGTGTTCACCACTCGTCTTTCATTAATTTATTTATTATTATATTTTATTTTAATTTTGTTATTAATCTGTTCTTATCTCAACCCGTGAGTTTTACTTTTTTTTTTTTTTTCTGAATCTCCTCCCCATCCCATTGGGAGAGGAGAAGAATGAGCAAGTGGATGCCTGGTGCTGAGTTGCTGGCTGGAGTTAAACCATGACAATAGCTTTGATCCCCCAAAAAGGAAACAAGAATTTACTTTCTTATCCCAAATTACCATTCTTTCACATTCATCATTTAGTATTCAGGTTTCTAGCTTCAGGGTCACCCATTTTAAAAGAAGATTTTCCTAGCCTACTTTCTGATAGGCAAACCTTTAAATTTGAAAGAGATGAGTCGGGGTAGTATTACAGCAGTCACCTACTGTACAACATTCTGCTTTATTTTCTTGTTTTCTATGGTGTCATTTCATCTAAGCTTTTCCTTTCTCTTACTGTTCAGAAAGCAATGTACTTATGGACAGTACATGTGTTTAGATGTAAGGAGAAAGTATGACAACAGAGAGGGAAGCAGGATTCTCAAAATTGAATTAATTTAAGAAATAGTAGTTAGTTTAACAGAGTTTTTCCTATGTTTTAAAATGTCTATTAGGGATGCAAGCAGACCTGGATGCAACATACTTGAAACAAAGTTCTGTGGGAGTTCTGCTGGCATCAATATGTGTAACCTGTCAATGTACTCAGAGTTAAGAAAAACAAATTAGTATAATAAATCAAGAAACAGTGGCTGGTGAATGTTGGCAGTAACTAATGCATGGATGTTTTGATTAATAGTATCTCAGTCTATGTACACATGCTCTTACACACACTCATGCACCTTTCTGGCATGAGAAATACTTTTTCACCTTTGCTTTCAGCCTGAACCATTGTGCATGTGTTATACAGTCACCTATTTTTATGCTCTCATCTATGGAGTTCATGAGCATTATGAATATAGGTAATAAAGTGAGGACTCCTTGTTTTAAGGTAAGAGTTGATGAGGTGTTTTTGCTGTTCCTGATTGCATCCATCATGCAGATGTCTGTTATAAATGCAGATAATCAAATCTTACAGTCAGAAACATAAACTGCTTGAATACATAGAAAGTAGACAATTAATTTTATGAAGCTTTTTTTTCTAAAAGCTGGATTTTATAATAATTATGGTGGCCAGTGTATGATCAGATCATTTATCTTGAATGAATAAAATTCATTCAAGTTAAACAGTTAAAGCAGATACTCTATTTTCTTCAAGGAAGGTGACTGTAAGGAAAAATGAAGTGTTGATTGCTTTCAGCAAAAGGTGGTCTGATTTTGAGATATGTAGAATTCATGGGTGATAATAAGAGTAATAGTATTGTTCACACATAAGAAGTAAAAGATAGATAACCCTGTTGAAAAATCCTCCATTTACTTGACTACAGTAATATATTTTCAAGTATTACTGTATTCTCTCTTTACAGAAAAAAAAAACAACCACATGATTTAAGATTAATATATAGCAATTAAGTTATGATACTATTTTTATTTTAGTTTTATACTTTTAGTGTTTAGGTATTTGTAGTGAACTTATTCCAGGTTTATGTTGTTGCGACTGGAGAATCAAGTCAATTACATTTCCTTTCACTTGTAATTCATTTCATGAATGATGAGTGGTGTTCCTCAGTTGTTGGTATTGGGACTGGTGCTATTTAACATCTTTGTGGATGACATGGACAGTGGGATTGAGTGTACTCTCAGCAAGATTGCCAACAACTCCAACTGTATGGTGTGGTCAACATGCTGGAAGGAATGGATGGCATCCAGAGGGACCTGGACAGGATTGGGAGGTGGGCCCATGTGAACCTCATGAAGTTCAACAAGGCCAGTGCAAGGTCCTGCACTTGGGCTGGGGCAATCCAAAGCAAAAATATTCATGAAAGGAGACCTTATCAATGCCTATGAATGTCGAAAGGGTGGGTGAAAGAAGGAGGGAGCCGGATTCTTTCCAGTGGTGTTCAGTGACAGGGCAGGGGGCAATGGGCACAAACAAGTTGGAACACAGGAAATTACATCCAAATACGAGGAAAAACTTCTTTACTGTGAGGGTAACAAAGCACCGGAACAGGCTGCTCTGGAGAGAAAAACCCTCTCGGATGCAGTCCTGTGTAATGTGCTCTAGCCAATCTTGCTTTAGGGGTGGAATAGATGATCTCTAGAGAACTCTTCCAACTACAATGATTCTGTGATTCTGCAAAGTTCTTCCTTCTTGTGACCTTTAAAGTACTATCAAAAAGGATGATAAAACTTGTCTCAGATAGACACTGTTCCCAGTGCAATGTAATTAGCAGCCTATGGAGGCTCATGTGATTTCAGACAAACAATCCCTCAGGTCTTCACAGACAGACCACTTCTGAAGCAAAGCCACAATGAATACTGTAAATTATTGAAATATTTGAGAAGGAAAACAGTAAGTAGGGGTGTATATGGACAGTCTGGCTTATTTTTGTCTAACTGGAGTGCTCTTCTCTGCCCTGTGAAGATAATAATCTGTTGAAAGATTTAGTAGTGAGGGGAATAATAGAAAGGAAGAATGAAAAGACCTCTGATGCCCTCTATTTGGAGTGAACAATACCATTCCTTCTGTCTTGTCTTTCCATACACTTTTTTGTTCACTTGACTGAAACCACTAGGAAGGTCAATGTGGCTTGACTACTTTACCTTCCATGCTTTGAAACAAAGCTGTGGTTTGTCAGTATGGCCATAACTGATCCAAAACCCAGAACTGGTCTGTGGTGTCTGACTATTCATGCTCCTGAGCACTTCCATTTTCAGTTGAACTGGTTTTGTGTCCAATGTAAAGCTTTTCTTCTCAGAAAGCACAATGGGTTTTCTTCAGAGAAGGTGTGAATTCATGGCTTACCTCATAGGTAGAAAAGGGTGGTACAGTTTAGTTTGATCATAGAACTGTTTTAGGATCATCTCAGGGCAACTCATGCTTTGCTGAATGTAAGGAGAAGTTACACAGAAGTTCGAGATGTGATCATTAATAGGTGGGGTGAGAATTACTTAATAGACCTTTCCAACATGGACAGGATAGCTTTTCTATTTATCTTCTTGAGCTGCATAAGGTGAAATTTGTGTCATGCCATAGTTTTCTTTTCATGGCATGGCTGCACTAATAGCATGGTGGCTTCTAAGCATCTTGCTTTCTCAATATTTATTAGGAAATCAACATTGTTTTTCCTTTTGTGAGCAGGTGTGATGCTGCAAGTTGCAGAGACTACAGCCTGCTCATGAGGAATAGATTTTCTCTTGCAAGAAAGGACATATGATTCATGTTGGCATGTGGGAGAGCCAGGCAAGTACATTGTCAGTGCATTTAAAAGCAGATGGTTTGTGGTAGTTCATTATCAATTTGTTCGTGTAAAACCAATTAGGATTCTGTGCATTTCCTTTCTGTGGAGATTATGCTCACCCCAAACTACAGCTCACTAAATCCTGCGGAATTCATATCTCCCATTCATACAGAGGCTGGTAATTTACACCAGATTGCATGAAAACAAGAAGCAGCCCTATGTTGTAAGGGCTTGCAGGCCATGAGAGCTGTGCTGAATCTTAAGGTACAAGCTGGTCATACTTCTTTCTTGTATGTGGGAGGGAAAAGCTCCCTGCTGTAGTGTCTGGCTAGTATATACCCAGGGCTAGACTACAGTAGCTGGTCTATCACCTGATGATCCCTCCCCAGTCAAGAAAGGAGATCAAGAGAAGAAGGAGAGAGGACTCAAAAGTTGAAATAAAAACAGATTTAATGAAACTTCCCCGTATATACTGAGCATGAGGTTTGTGGTAGGGGATGCACTTGTACCCAGCTCAGGTCAGCTACACTGTCTGCCTGCAAACTAATGGCCTGGAGACCATGGCTGGCATAGGACTCTGTCCTAGCAGAACCAGGACAGTATTTCAGCCATTAGCCCATACCATTTACTACACACAAGTTACTACTTCCCACCTCTCAATACATATATACACACAGGTATTAGTCCCTTGGTCCACGAGTCATTTCTCAAAAAAGTTAATTGGATTAATTTAGTCCAAAAACTGTAGCTTGGATCTGTCTCACAGGTGAAGTTGTGCACAGCAGGATGATGTGTGACGCATCTGGAGCTTGCAACTGGTATATCTTGTGAAAGTCCCTTTGCCTCTTCTGATGACAAAACCAACTTTCCGTATAATTTTAATTACTTTTTTCCCTTTCTTAAAAGCTTGTCCACCTTTGACTCCAGTTCATATTGAAGCTCTAGCACATCCAGCATAGCAGCACTCAATGTGACTTCATTCAGGCCACAATAGTACACTGTCAGTAGCCACTCTCCATCAGATTTTTGTACTGGCTAAATAGGGCTGTTAAAGGGTAAGCATGACTTGCTGGTCACTCCTTGCCTCTTCAGTTGATGGATCAGCTTCAGTGTGGAAATAAGAAAGCCTCTAATAGAGCAGTATGGCTGCTGTTGCACCATTGTAATAGTGATGGACTCCTTTTGCTTCTTGACCCTGAGCAGCCCTACAATAGAAGTGTCCTCTGATAAATTGGGCAAGGTAGACTGATGTTGCATTTCCTCCACCTCTGCTGCTGCTACACTAAATACCCACCAATACTCTTCAGCTCCTTTAAATACAGTCTCTTGAGATAACGGACATCAGCAATGCACAGCGCATCTGGGCCAGCCAGAATATGGTGCTCCACTCATGTCCAGTCAGATTTATTTGAGTCACAAGTGCCCAATTCACCCACTGTTGATGCCTCATCATCTGTCCAGCTAAAAAAAAATGATAAGGCATGGCATGCTCACTACCCACTTGAGCCACTCAGGTCCAATAACTCTGAGTTCATGTGAATCTAATGGTGTCTGCAAATCATCCAGGTCAGTTCATGCACAGCTAGTTCCCTTAGATTCTTAACACCTCTCTTAATAGCTGCCCACTTGCCCAAATTTAACAGTCAAATCTGTCAAAACTTCAACCCTTCAAGACAAATTAGAAGTCACAACAAACAGGAAAGCAGCCCAACTGATAAGAAAAAGCCCAACCAGATGAGACCAAGGAGAAGATCCACCATACTCACTAAACTTCCTCATTTATACTGAGCATGACCTTTATGGTATGGCTTACAGCTGTTGAGCTAACATAGGTCAGCTGCCCTGGCTGACTCCAAAATGCTAATGGCCTGCAGACCATGGCAGGCCTATGACTCTGTCCCAGCCAAACCAGGGCATGTAGTCAAGATGCCTTTAGAAATACATTTAGTGGAAACTGTTATTTTTTCAGCCACAACTTGGTGATGCTGGCATTAAAGAGTGAGTACAAGTCAAAAACCTGTAGATAGTCAGATTCAGCTGAGTCCCCATTAATAATCCACTGACAATTCAGAAGGTCATGATTAAATAGAAGCCATTCACCAGGGAAACATGGTACAACAACATTTTCCCCTATGCTCACACTGCAAAATCAGAGAAGAGGAAAAAAACAAAAGCAGAAGTTGCAGCATAAGTGCCATGAAGAATTTAATCTACTTCAGATCAGAAAAGACTACTGTGGACTTCTAGCACATTCATTCTACTGAAACAGAGATATACAACAGTGTAATCTCCTCATCATGGTAAGGAACAGCTAACAAAGTAGCATCACGAGGCCATTTTTCTCAGGACGAAGAAAAAGCTGCTGGTTTACATTGCACTAAAACTACTTTTTTTTAAAAAATTCTTTTTCTAAACTTCCTTAATTGAACTTCTTGACTTGAGTCATGAGGGGAAAAAAAAAAAAAAGTGGCTCCTCCTTTAGTTTAGAAAGATTGCAAAAATCCAGGATAACTTTATTCCGAAAATACCCTGAAGATGGCACAATAGGCACATGCTGGTGTATGGTTTGCTTAAGGTCATGCTGTAAGATGTGAGAAATTTTGCTAAAATATGAGTCATTTGGAGGAGCTCTTTAGAAAATAGGAGCAAAAGAGAAATTTAAACCTTTTAAAGTACAGCCTATCAATAACATAATTTTATATGTGGAACACAGGCTGTTAATTTCATGCTGCCTAAAAGATTAATGTAAAAAGGTGGGCAGTCAGGGAGCCATCATAGTCAGGTGTTATTGGCAAGACTCGGTTTAATTTGTTGTGTTTAGGTTTTATCGATACATTTCCTTTGTAATTGTAAATCATCTGATAACCTCATCTATTATCTCCAGCTTAATATATAATGTACATCTAAATGCCAATTTTTATGAGGTCCATTTTGACTTTGGGAGAGACAAAATTACTTGCACAATCTTTACTTTCTTAAAATACAAGAAATATTACAGGATATTTTTATTAAAAAAGGAAGTACCGATTGTCAAGTTTGTATTAGTGAATTAATAAATCTGTATTATAGATTAATTAACCATAAATATACTCTCCACAACACTCTCAGACACCCTAATAATATAAAGTTTATAAAACATGGGAGTAATTTCACACCTGTACTATAGCTAGTGGTGATTCGACTTGCTGGATCAAGTATATATGCGATGCTTGAGTTTTCAAAAGGTGTTTAACAAAGGCCCTGTACTGAAAGCTCATACAAAGTCAAGGCTGTCTCTGTGTCAAGAGGGAAGAGTAATTTTATGGACTGCTACCTGAAAGATAGAGAAACAAGAGGGTAGGACTAAATGAGCTGTTGTAGGGTAGTAAAAGGTTATCCATGGAGACTCACAGGAGCCTTTACCAATACCTTTGCTATTTCACATCTCCATAAACAATGAAGAAAAGGAGAAGGAAGTGAGTTGCCAAATTTTACTGGCAAGACTACGATATGTAAGACAATCAAAATGAAAGGCAGTGCTAGAGAGCTGCAGAGGGATCCTCCTGCATTAAGTGATTGAACGGTAAAAGGATAGTTGATGTCCAGTAAGGGTAATTACCTGCAGTGTTATTTATATGGGGAAAACCAACTGTAACTATAACCACACAATAAAGTTGGGGTTTATAGTAGCTGTTACCACTCAGAAAGGAGATCTAGCCAGTATCTCAGGTAGTGTACCAATATTGCAAAACACTGACTTTTACCATCATCTTCATTACAAGTTGCTAACAAGCAAGACTGGGACCATATACACAACGGAAAAAGGCACCTGTAAGAAGAGGGACAATCCTGAAGATGAGCATTTTCTCAGTTGCCATCTACTGTGGCAGTCATGTGAATTCCCAGGAGTGGATGTCATCTAACTTCAGTAACGTAAGTATCAAATGTCTAGTTTAAATATTTTTATATTGTCTCCTTTTATAGCCAATGTAGACAGACATGCTCTTCCAGAGCATGATTTATTTCATCCTGAAGAGATATCTAAGGTAGATGAAATGAAATGCTCTTCATGTCTTCATAGACTGTATAGGGAACCTCGACATACTGTAACTTACTGCTACACTGAATGTCTAACAGATATGCATCTACCAATGAAATTAATCTCACTCAGGTGTCTAAATTCCCTCCAATAGTCTTCAAATACCTCGGCTCAAAGCTGCTTAGAGGCAGCTCAGTCCCGTTATAGTGAAGATCCATAAACACTTCTCTCTTTCTCCCCCCATCTACCTTTCTCTGTCCTAAAAATTACTCTCCTTCTATTTGTTCCCACCTGTATAGTGCAAATTTCTGAGCCTTTCTTCATGTTCTCATATCTTATTGGGATTATGTTATTTATCAGGTTAGTGAAAACATTCCAGTCAAAACACCACCTTTGGGGTGGTGGTTGTTCTTCTACTTCTTTTTTTTTCTTTTTTTTTTAGTAGTAATTTAACTGACTGTTTTATAGCAGCATGGCCCCACAGTAGCATTGTCCTGTACCTGAGGATGTGTGACAGTGAAAGACAATGACAGAGAGAAGAAGAGAGCATGGAAACTTCTTTGCTTGGCTTCCTCTCTGAAGCCAGTGTACTGTAGGCTCTTGACAGCAATGAGAAGTGCATAAATGCCTTTCTGGTGCTTAATCCCAAACAGGGCATTCTCAGCAGAGTGTCTTTTAATCTCTCCTCTAGGAGCTTTTTCTCTTTGTGTAAATATTCATGGGAGCACTGAATGAAATGCAGGTTTCCCAGGAGAAGGTAGTACCCACAAGACTCTCAAATCCTTCTCACTCTGCAGGCTCATATATTTATTTCTGTGTTTTAAATGCAGTGAAACATCTTCAGAAAGGGAGGTGGAGGGATCTCATTTACAGGACTTATTCTTCTTTTGGAAAAAGTGAAATGTGGATACTTGTTTTCATCCAGTTCACTGATGGCCCTTCTCATTGCAGGAGGGTTGGACTGGATGGTCTTTAAAGGTCCCTTCCAACACAAACCATTCAATGATTCTATTACAATATATGTCTTTTATAGCCCCTGTGAGTGCTCTAACGTTTGGGCAGTGGATGGCAGTGCCTGTATTGCACCTATATCTAAATTTTTGGAAGAGCAATGTCTTAGGATACTTTATCCAAGAAGGATTCCTGGCAGTGGAAGGTAAATGGGAGAAAAGGTTTCATTAACTTGTCCTTCATCCCTAGCTCCTCAGCGTTTCCAGTCGTCTGGTATAAGCAGCCCTCTTTCCAATGTAAAAGTTCTACGGAGTCTTTCCCTCCACAAGGGTAATTCTCCCTCTGCTTGTTATTTTTTTCAGCCACAGGGTGTGGCTGGTGCCTGTGAACTCTTGCAGTCAGTAAGCATTTGAAAAACAGTTGACAAGTATCTGTGAGGTGGCCAGTGGCAGGGAAATGCCGCTCCAACTGGAAGAAATCCACAGTGAACAGTAAGGCTGTGAGAGCTACCCGGAGTCAGGCTCTGAAAAGGTGCTGCTCCCTGCAAGCTGTGGGTATAGTGCCTTTCCATGTTTGATTTCTACTGCCCACTTTGCACAGTTCTGCAGGCCAGATTTTTCCTTGTCTACAGTTTTAAGGCTTTGGGATGGTTATCACCATTTTTGGATATAATCATGGGCATTGGCTAGATGGCCACACTCAAAAAAGTTGCAGTCAAGGGCTCGATGTCCATATGGAGAGCAGTAACAAGTGGCTTTCCTCAAGGGTTGGTGTTGCAACTGGCGCTGTTTAAAATCTTTATCAGTGACGTGGGCAGCGGGATCAAGTGCACCCTCAGCAAGTTTGCCAACACCACCAACTGTGCATCCAGAGGGACCTTAACAGTCTTGAGAAGTAGGCCAGTGTGAGCCTCATGAAGTTCAACAAGCCAAGTGCAAGATCCCACACCTGAGTCAGGGCAATCCAAAGCACAAATACAGGCTGGGTGATGAGTGGATTGAGAGCAACACTGAGACTGCTCAACGTGACCTGGCAATAGGTGCTCACAGCCTGCAGAGCCAACAGTATCCTGGGCTGCATCAAAAGGAGCATGACCAGCTGGTCAAGGGAGGTGATTCTCCCTCTATACTCTACTCTTGTAAGTCCCTACCTGGAGTACTGTGTTCAGCTCTAGTGTTCCCAGCAGAAGGATGTGGACCTGCTTGAGTGGTTTCTAGAGGAAGGCCATGAATATGGTCAGGGAGCTGGAGCATCTTCCCTATGAAGACAAACTGAGAGAGCTGAGGTTGTTTAGCCTGGCTATGGGAAGATCTTATAGCAGCCCTCCAGTACTTAAAGGGGGCCAACAGGAGAGATTGGGAGGGACTTTTCATCAGGAAGTGTAGTTGTAGGGTGAGGAGTAACATTTTTAAATGGGAAGAGGGTAGGTTTAGATTAGATGCAATTCTTCATTGTGAGGTGGTGAGGTACTGGAACAGTTTACCTGTTGAAACTGTGGTTGCTCCCTCCCTGGAGTTGTTCAAGGCCAGGTTGGATGGGGCTTTGATCACCCCGATCTAGTGAAAGATGTTCCTGCCCAAGGCAGAGGGATTGCAACTAGATATTTAAGGTCTCTTCCAACCCAAACCATTCCGTGATTCTATGATTCTATTCCATGATTCTATACCAGCAGCGTAACTCAAGCAAGGATGAAGGGTGAGGGTCTTAGCTAAATTACATTTCCTGAGCAAAGGAGTGGCCTGTTATTTCACAACAAAATGTTGATAGATTTTACCTTTTCTGCTTGATTCTTAAGGATTTTACCATCTCCACATCATTCTATCCCGTTGCCAGGACATCTTCTTTTCCTCTGAATGCAACTGGAGCAAAGCTCTCTGCTTTTCATGGGAACTAACCACGACTGCCCATATGGACAATTATCACGCTCCAGCTGCATGTGGGGTGTAATTTCCAGCTGTGGGGTGGTAGTAAAACAGCTGGGGGTGGTAATTTCTCAAACTACTTCATCGACAGTCACAACATATGTCTATGCCCTAAGGATTTTCAATAAACTAACTGTATTATTTGCAGTATTTAGAGTATTTCTTATTTCAAATGTACAAAGTGAAATCCAATACTGCAGATTCTGAGGTAACTTAATCTTACTGTAAGCAAAACTGCCAAATAGTTAAGAACACCAGCAGGGACTACTCCTGCTTGAAAGAATTTCTATTATGAGCTGAGAAACGAGAAAACAAAATATTATGAAAATTTATACAGATCTATAGTGTGCTTCCTGCATCTACTTAAACTCTGCCACTCAATTTTCTTAATCAATCAGGTCCGTTAGTAGTGCTGTTAAGATTTACAATATAAATTGAGTGCAGTGCAAGTCTGGTAGGAGTGGAGCTCTTCTCAAAGTTTTCCTGAGAATTACTCTGTATTAATACTAAAAGTTTCGCATTAATGGATTTACTATGAATAATCATTTTTATGCCTCTAAATGCTAATCTTGTGGCATGATCCTTTTTGGATATATTTCCTCTGGCAAAAAGGTTGATATACAGAATATAATTGTAATATAACGCATATTACAGGCAGTCTCTTACAGCAATTGCATGTAGGATCCTATGAAGCTATATCCTGCTACTAGGATATAAACATCAAGTCTTAGCTGTGGAAACTGATTTGGTGGAAGGCAGTGCTGCTCTGCACACCTGTGACTGCACAAGATTCGGGGCTTTGGAGGATGAAAACAGCAGCATGCAAATATATAAAGTATTTGGTGGTGGTATGTCTGCCATGATGAGATTGCTTATGGCATGTAGGGCAACTAGCAATGCTAAGTGTGAAATAAGGCCCCTGATTTAAGGTCCTAAATATAGCTTTTGTGATTTGCTTCAGGCTCTTAAATTCGACTATTTTGACTTAGATGCTCACAGAACCATAGTTTCTCACTTATGGTGCAATATTCAGCCAACTTACAAGAGTTTATGCAAAAAGAGTTATTTCAGAAATTCTGATAGACCCCAAACTGTCATAGGTGTGCACTGTATAATAGATAGTGGTATTATTACCAAGAATTCTCAAGAGAAATCATGGTTACCTTGCCTGCTTTCACTGTCTGAAGTTTTTCATAGTTAAGTAAAAGACTTACTCGTGACTGCAGAAAACTGGTTCTTCTGAACTACACATCAGTTGTAATGATGTTACATGTGCTGTTGCTGTATGATAATATGATGTATGTTTGATAGCTTCAGCACAGTAATATTCAAAAGGATTTAACAACTGATGTTTTCAAAATACCATCTTTTGATGGTTCTTTTATTGTTTCAAAATATTTTTGAAATGGAACAGTAATAATAATAATAATTCATGTGTATGATTCCTTTCAGTTCTGAATCACAGAGTACATGTATTAATAAATTAAGCCTCTTGGCAGCTCTGTAATTTAAGAGTATTTTTATCCACGTTTGACAGATGGGGAAACAGAGGTACTGAGAATTATAGATGCATTTGCAAAAGTGTGATTAAACTGTACAGAAGAGAATATGAATACACTACTTAGGGTACTCCAGAGCTATGGGGAATTTTCAAGAATGGGAGGTATGTCTTTTGAAAATGTGGTCCTCCTCAGGTTATGTACTGATGACCTGAGCTGGCAAGTCAGCATGGCATGGCTCCGCTCTTCCAAATGTACTGATTTGATCCTGTGCTAGTTCAAGGATCTTGCTGCTTCCATGTTAGAGATCAGCATTTTGAACCCTTGCTCAGCAGCAGACCAATACTCCACTATAAACTAGTCCCCATGGTTGGATTCACATAAGGTTATACATTTCACAATTATGACTGGTCCACACAGTACAAATAACGATGCAAACATGCATGGAGCAAATGACAATTGCTCTCGTGCTTTCTGCATCTAGTCAGTGACTGTAATACAAAGTGAGGTGTTCCTGACCCAGTTTTTTGGGATACCAGCTCTGGAGTTAGAAACAGATCCTGGTTTGTGCCAGTCAACATACTCACACCAGCTAAACCTTTGGGCAGCCCTCATGTACAACTGACAAGCATCTTCTGTGCTTCTGAAGATGTGTACATCGTGGATTGGGAGGACCTGCTCTACTTAAGGTCAGGATTTGCTCTCCTTATGCAGGCGACCACTGACAGCTCTGATGCAAGTTTCTTGGGTTTGTGCAGATTTGCCGTGTGTCCTGGTGGACAGAGATTCTGCTCAGCTTCATGTCCCATATCTGAGCCATCTCACTGCCTCTTGGAAATTATTTGACAGAGGTCAATAGATCAACATTAGGACACCAGCATGTACTATGACAGCGTCCTTCTAAAAATCCTAATATCAGTCCTCAAGGCAGAGCAGAAGCCAATTATCCATTTTTTGGCACCAGAAGTACTCTCCTTGACTGTTTGCAGACATAAGGAAAACATTATATGCTTTTTTCCCCTGTTTTTGTGTTGTTTGGTTTTTTTTGTTTGTTTGTTTTTATGATATGCTAATCAATTATGAATGTCCTATAAACATATTTATAGGATAGCAGAGATTGTTTATGTTCTTACTGGACATATTTTTTGCTCATATTTACTCTTTTGTTTCATTTTCTAACACTAGGAATTAGCAATTTATTAGAAAAAGGTGACTAAATCTCATTGGTCTGATTGACCTTAAACCAACCGTTGTGGCATTTTCTGAAGATACAAATGAAAATGAAGAAGTGTAAACATAATATGTTTATTTTTTTTTAAAATCAGTGTGTTTTTTTTTCCAACAAAAGTAATGAAGGAAACTTTTAATTACATTTGATTTGCTTTATTTCCTATCAGTCCCAGCGGCTCTTGCACTACAAAATACATCAGTAGCTAACAAACTCTTTTTCTAAATCATGATGTATTTTCTTCCAGCCAAGCTGTTTCCTGTAACATGAGTGAGACCTCTGTTTTTCTGCTGAAGTTCCTGCTTTGCACCAAGTATGTTTGAATCTGGTAAGTCTGTGAAAGGTATCAATCTAAATCATCTTGGACTGATGGAAAAAGATGTCAAGGGTAGAAAAAAAAGCAACTTTTTTCTATTCACTACTTCATTATTCGTTTGTGAGGTATCAGGTCTGTGACTTACAGTGGCCGTGGTTCAGTTGGCTGGGGCTTTGTCAGGTAAGCTACTGCAGCAAGAACAACAAAACAGCCTATCTCCTCCCCCACAGTCCTGGAGTGGTTCTTTCTTCCCTCTTCATTTTCCACATCCAAGGGTTTAAAGTAGGAAATATAAACTGGTTGCCCTAGCTTTTTGCTGTTCAAGGACTCCCTGCTCTGAGCTGCTTGTTTAAAGCGTTGTTAAGTGCCCATTGTGCTACTGGAGTTAAAACACATTTAATGAAGTCTGAGGCTCTTGGTCATTGCTTTTATTTAAAAAATATTTAGGCTATTGATTAGCTGGATTGACTCTTCTCCATTTCCTTATTTAGAAGACCTCTTTGAGTATCCCTGGTGTGGGAGATTTTTTCCCCTATATATATACTGTACACAAAAATAAAGACAATTATGTCATAAGCAGGCTGATGAGGAATGCAAATAATATGAAAGTGGACTTGAACCAAGAAAAACATAGTATTTATAATGGCATTAATTAAACTGCATGATGTTTTCAAGGCAATACATTGGAGTAAATTTATTTGCCATTAAGTGAATAATAAAGATTCAAGCCTACTTTACTATGTCCACAACATGAAATTACAGAAATGTAATTTCAAATTCCTTTTTCCTTTTGATTTTCTGCACTGTCTGGTTGATAGATGTGTAGGAACAAAGAGCTATTAGCTACCTTCTTCCAGTGCTTTTCCCAGTGCCTTCTCTTATTATTAACATCTCACACTTGAGAGCAAGCTCTTTTCATTATTTGCATTTTTTTTGTTTGAATGAAACAGAATTAGAGCTTTCAAGAGAGTTTATGAAAACTGCTTTGGTCCTATTGAATACAGAAGCTCCCCTTTTCTGCTTTTGACAAAGTTGATCATGACCTCCTACCCTGAGTTTCTTAGAAAAGTTGTCCACCACTGAGGATGCATTCTATTTGAGTGTTTTTAATTTTTTCAGGTTTCTCAGTACCCTTCACTGTACAATTTTAGTTATCTCTTACATTTTGATTTGCTTTATTTCCTATCAGTCCCAGCGGCTCTTTCACTACAAAATACATCAGTAGCTAACAAACTCTTTTTCTAAATCATGATCTATTTTCTTCCAGCCCAGCAAATATTTCAGTTTGCCACTCCTTGCTTTTCTTTAAAATTTTCCCTCTTTTTCCCATTTTCTAGTGTATTTACAGTAGCACCATATTCCCTGGCAGCTGAGTCCAACCTTGTGTCATTTCCAACTCACTTGTCTTTGCTATTCATCCTTCATGTCTAGGCTATCTACAAATTCTTTCTATCTAAAGTAGTGCTGAAGATTCAATCATTTTTTATTTGCTGAAGCAGCTAAAATTTTCCCAAGCTTCTTCAATTTTCTTGCTGGCTGAGATATCTTTGGCAACTCTCATTTCATATTATCTCATCCTTTCTCTAGCCCTCCCTCGTGCTTCATCCAGATCACTTCTGTTGAAACTTAGCCCACTGTTGTCAAATTGCTCTTTGAACTCCTATTTTTGCTATTCTAATGTCTCTTTTTGTGTGTGATTTGATTTCATTGTTAAGAGTTTAAAATATTAGGTCCCTATTCAGTTAGCCTTGCATTACACAGCCTCGTTGTTTTTCCTCTCTTCCACTCTACCAGTGGTGCTTGCATGTTTTCTATTTCCTTTTGTGCTTTTTTAGTCTTTCCTGATATTCTCTTGGTTTGAAACATCCTTCTTTATCTCAGCTGTAATGTCACTGGCCTTCTACTTCATGTTTCTGCATAAGGTGTTAAATACCTAAGACCTAATTTCACCTAAACTACAGTCCCATCAAAATTGTCAGTCTTTGATGGGGAAACTGCATCAGTCAAACTTCATCCTTATTCTGCCATTAATCCACAGTTATGGTATATCCAATAGCAGTGCTTAGATTCTCTGGGGAAGAGTTCCTAACTTCTATTTAAGAAAAAAAATAGACACACCTGTGCATGCAAATCTCTTCAGGAAAATTCAAGGGCAGAATAGGGAGATAATTTATTCTGAGGTTCTCTATAAGCATATTCCCTTATTCTAAACCACAATTTCTTTCGTTACAAACTCTATCTTTTCCTTAAGTACACTGCATGAAAGAAAAGGCAAATCTTTTCTTGGTTACTCAGATCATGATAGTATTTCATTTGGCATACAGTGCTTTTTCTATAGTTCCTTCGTGGTCATAGTCTCAGAGTGTCAGGTACCATATATTTCATTAAAGGCAGTTATAAAGAGTTAATTTAATCTTCTAATGAGCAGACTGATTTCTAGAACTATGGACACTTCTTTAATTCATCTCATATTTCCTGTATTCTTGAACATAGCAGAGACTGAGCCTTAACACTTTCTCTCTGAGAGAAGTTATTATACTCATCACTAATGTGCTCAACACAATGACAGGTTTGGAGAACTACATGGCAGTAACTTTCTTTTTAAAAATAATAGATATTTAAAGAGTAGGATAGGGGAGGAAAATAATGTTCATATGCATCCTTGAACACAAGTGCAGCTGTGGCATATATTTGTATATTTGTTTTATCCTAGAAGAAAATGTAGTGTGAAAATAAACTCACTGTAGCACTAGAGGTCACTAAACACAACAATTTCAAAGGGTCTGTAAACTGTGCTCTAGCTTTTTTTTTTTTTTACTTAATTTACATTCCTGCAGTTAAAACCCTCAAGAGTAGCAGTAGGTGAGAAGCCCTCTGCTCCCGAGTATAAATGGGGAAGGCTGGGACAGCGCAATTGCTCAGCTGAGACCATCCCTCCTGATGCAAAAGCCTATGCCTCACTGATGAGTGATAAGCAGAAGAAGGAAAGGATGTATCACTTTATGTCACTTTTGCTTCAAGTTTGTATTCCAGGAATGATATAAGGAAATTAGCTAGGTTTTCAGACAAGTAGGTGATTATGCCCTTTGAAAGAAGATGAACTTGCAAAACTTAAATTCCTTTAGAAAAATAAGCTTCAATTCCAAGTCCAAGTAATAGGTTACACTGCAGAGGAAAGTTCAGGTATTAATGTAGAATGATGGTTTAAATCTTAGCAGATGTATTTTTTTCAGAGACCTTCTGGCTGATGGGAAATGCTTCACAAGACATATCAGTATAACAGGCAGCAACTACTACCAATGGCAAAAATTTTACTAAGTTCTCAACCAAGAGATGAAATGAAAGAAATTTTTGCTTTCTGGCTTTGGAGCTCTTGGAAGAAAGACTATTATGTATTGTTAGTTATGATTGGCTTAAATGGATTTCCCTCAACACTTCCACGACGACATGATGTTAAGCTTTATGTCAATAACATGAAATTCCTGCAAGACAGAATAGATTTATTAAAATGAAAGATAAGGAGAAGAGATTGGATAGGGAGAGGTTTGGATCACTCTTGTGGGGGAAGAAGTATGTGGACAAAAAAGGTCACCTTTCCCAAAGAATGTGTTACTCTGTAAAATCCATAGTAGAACTTTGCATTCTTACTTCATGACATTCCCCTGGTACCAGCAAGGGGAGTTAACACCCAGTCTCCTGGTTGGTCCTTCCTGCTCTTACTCCACACAAGAGCTGATGAATTATTACTGCTGTCAGCTACTCCTTTCAGCTCAAGTAGCACAAAGTTCTTTATCCTCAAAACTCTTGTTGCTCTCAGTTTCATACCATGTAATAGAATTGATTTTTTTCATTAGAATTCTAGATAATTTTATGAAAAAGCTCCCTTGTAGGAATTTTATTATCATCAAGAAGGAAAATAATTTCAGTCAGGACGTTTCAGAATTCACTTTACTTTTTTAATCATACTTTTGCTTTCTACAAATGTGTTATGCTTCAGGCTGTAATTGTGTTGTATGTAGATATTTTTAATAAAGCGTCCAAGTCGTTGTAAAAGTGGAAAGAAATATGCACTGAAGGAAGCTATTGTCTACAGACACCAAATTAGTAGACCTTCTTCACCTTAATTTCTTTGCTCTTCGGTTCTCTATAATCTTGCAGGAGTGTTGTGAACACTGGTTAATTAATATTTTTAATTGTTTAAGTACTGTGGTGATGAGCACCAGAGAAACTCATGAGGAAATTAGCAATTCTGTCTTGAGAGAAGGGTTTGACTAGTGTGCAGTAAATAAGGCCTCAGGTCACACATTGAAAAATGAGGAGAAAACAAAATATTGAGTAGTTGCTCATTATGTGAACGTTCTGTGCACTGAATGAAGCAGAGGTCCTGTGGAAGAGAAAAGTGATCACATAATTAGATTTTGTCATGAAGCTTATGCACAAAGAGGGCTGAATGAAGGATGCACAGGAAAATTAAAGATGAGCATTTCTTAACATTTGAAAGCTTTCCTCAATAGACTTATGGTGTTCTTTCAACATAATTTGGATTTTCACATGTTTATTTGCCTTATGCGTGTGTGCAAAGCACATTGCTTTGAAATGTATGAACTATTAAGAGATGATATGATGAATCCTGAATGAACATTCGGTCTTATGCATCTATTGCCTGTTGTGTCTGGCCTTTTCAAGGAGAATTTTAAAAATAAGTTAGATGAAAAACACATTCTACGTCTTTCAGAGTAGTTCACACATTTACCTTGAGTTTGTTTAAGATGAGCACTTGAAATTTTCAGGGCACAATTGCAAGGAAAATGACTCTTCTTCAAATGATTTTTATATTTTTTCTACTTTTTTTTTTTTTGTGGATAATGGATTAATCTGAATACATTCTGAAAATGCCAATATAGGAAGAACTGTTCCCTGTCAAGGATTACCTTTCAAATAAACAGTTAGGTACCATGGCAAAAAAAAAAAGGTGCACTTCAAAGAAAATTAATTTCCAAACAGTTATCTAGATGATAAAGGATTTATAATGTATAGTCACTCAGATTTATGATAGAAACTTAACAAATTTCTGTACACTGTTTTTTTCTTGGAAAAAGGAGAGATCCTTTTAAATAGTTACTGGCTTCTCTGTCACTAAGTCCAGGGGACAGGTTATCAGACAATATTTTTGAATACAGGCTAAAGGAGTGAATATATCTTTTTAAACTTTCATTTGACAATGGACATTTCAAAGCACTTGCAACATAGAGAGTTGTGAATGATTTGCTTGGATTTTTTATTGAAATTCAAAGTCTGGAGCATATATCTTTGTTGGAGAGAAAGGTATGCTCAGTCTTTAGATTACCAAAAAAAATAAATAAAATATTCCACTAAAATATATGATGCCACTAATTACATATATACATATGTAAAGAATGAAGATAAAGGCAATAGATGAGGTTTGAATATATTTCCAAAATGCTAAGTGAATGATAGCAGACACTTGATATTCTAGATAGCATGAGATACTCATTATGGAAATTACTTAGACTTGTGGCAAGATTTAGCGTATCATCTTGTACTTAATTGGCACCCAGAATTTACATTTATGAACTGTAATCACACACTTTTTGTTGACTACTGCAAAGAAGAATTAAGAGAATTATCTAGGTGATTCTGCTCTGACAGGGGAGGTTGGACTAGCTGGTCTTTTAAGGTCCCTTCCAAACCCCTGTGATTCTGTGATTCTATGTAAGAATATTAATTTTTTTTCTTTAGTCATAGCTACTAGAAGCAAAAGACTGGGACGTAGTAAAGCAAGCATATCTGTGGTAGTTTCTGACATCCAAATCTGTTTTTAAAAATACTAGGTCTTATACCTATTAATTTCTAGGTCTTACATCTATTAATTTCTCTTTATTGTGTTTTCATGACTAAGGCTTTTGTTTGATAATTCTTATTCAGCAATATCTTCAGAATAGTTTTTGTCAATGAATATACTCAGAAAAATTATTCAGCAGTCTTTCAATATAAAATTGTCCTCCTAAGTTTGCCCATGATTTGGCAATCAGTTTCACTGCACAGAGCGATACGATTTCTTCTTTACTCATAAATTTTTTTTCAAAAATCATAAAATAATTTTTTATGCTTTGTGATTTGAATATATGATCTATCCTAAAAAATGGAGCTATATTCTTCCCAAGGAATTTAACAAACTACATGGAGCAGGAGACTTTATCTTCAGTAATGCTTTCCACTCTATTTCAAGAGCAGAACTGAATGTGTGGGGATTTCTGTCACTTACTATTACTGGAGAACAACTGGATTTTCTAGATTATTTTGGCAGTAACTATAACAATGGCTATATTTCTTTTGATGTTTTTTTCCATATAGTTTATTTTTATCTTGACATTTTGCCCATCCTGTGAATTTCATCACGGGGAAGCAACAGCAGTTTGTCTCAGAGCAGTTCAATTTCAATCTCTAGGTGACAAGTTGATATTTCTTTCCTCCTGAAGAAGCTTTTAATATGATGTGTTAAATGTCAAGGAAACTCTTCAATATATATTGAACTTTACTAACCTTATTTCTCTTAATATTAATGACATATTGACAGCATGTTTTGAAAAATGAACACTTCTCGCAGATGTCAGCATCCTATACTCACATTATTCCTACAGGAATGCCACATTCCAGTTATTGTTCAGAATTGTAGTAACTTTTACAATTACTTTTTGTTTGTTTGTTTACAAAGACTTTTCCAGACTTGTAAAAATACGTTTCATAGGTTTTATTTCAATATTTGATGCCGATAGTGCTGATTTAATGGATGAAAGATCACAAGTTAATTTAGTAAGCTTGTAAGTTAGCTTCGAAGAATAATTTTAAATTGGGTTCTGAGGTTTTTCTGAAGCTAGCTCTGTTATGCTGATTTACTGATCTTATAAATCCAGGTGACTAAGTGAGAGTATCCCAGAAGTGCTACTACCTGTGAGAAGAAAATTGAATTTTTGTCCTGGTAAACATCAAGTAACTGACTCGATGTCCCTGTTCATGATAAGCGGTACTGAAGGTCGATAGGAGAAAATAGCTCTATGAAAATATTAAAAATGGAGAGTTGATAGTTTCTTAATCAAATCTCACAAAACACATGTAAAAGGGGCTCAGCTGAATTGCCTAAACATTGGCCTCTGGAGCCATTTTTATTGATGCAGACTAGGACATCTGTATCAGGTGTTCAAATGCAAGATCTGATAGAGGGAGACCTTCTGCAGCTGCCTCTGGCATGTGGGAAGGATGGCCATGGACATCTGCAAGTGTACCAGATAGCTGGGGCTAGACAATTGAGGTGATCCCTGATGACAGCTGAGTGTTTTTCTGGGTGCAGAGATGCTGTGTACTCCACTGAGTGTAATGAGATTTTAATCCCTTATTTCACATCACTGCCTATATGTAGACACTTAGATTGTCTTAAACACAGCTGAAACTTAGCCGTGATGTTTCCTTCCAAAGCAGATCATATACAACTTTTTATAGCTTCTCATCACTTTTCTGTTTTTTTCCATGTTAATTACACATTGGTCTATTCTTCCAGACATAGTAAAAATAAAACCACTCGATATCATCCCATTTGGACAGAATTCAACTGAGCATATAAATGGAAACAGTTCTACTTTGAACACATTAAATCCAAGTTAAGGATTTTGTTGCAGTTTTTGTTTGCAAGGTGTTAACATTTTTTAGTATTGGCTTAAAATTCATTACTTTGGGGAAACTTCTCTGTTTGCAACCAAACATTTGATAAGTAGGTTCTAAGAATTCAGATAGCAGAATTGATTAAAATTTAATTTTACTGTAAAATAGGTATAACATTTGGCAAGAAATGGGGTAATGTTCAAATATCATTTTCTGCTTTACCATTACAGTTCTGCCTCTATGGTATTTATATATGCTGTCAAAATATATGAACTACAGAATATATCTATGGAGCTTAAAATTCTGCCCTTTATCAACCATTCATTTTATCATTTCTTATTTCTGGTTTTGCCTTTGCTGAAATTGCTGAATAAATTATCCAGGATTTTGCGCTGACTGTATTTCATTGAAGGAAAAGAGTAATTATGTAACCTGAATTCTACTGAATAGTTTTGTGCACATCTTACTTTCCTTTTAATACCAGATAATATGGTGTTAAATGCTGTTTATGTCCAATACAGCCAAACATGTAATCTGTATTACAAGGAAATATAATTTAATATAATTGTGGTGATTTAAATATATTTGTGAGGCTTTTAAATTACACTAAAGCACAAACAACTACAAGTAATTCAATATGTTTTTTTCTTGTAATTAAAAAAAATTCCTGAGCATATCAGCAACAGACCCAGAGATACATTCAATTAAATTTAGCCATTACTGTGGTTTTTAATAATTTGTTTCATGTACAAAAAGAGAAACATTAGAAGAGAAAAGCTTTTTTCATTCCCCTGGGAAGTCTGAAACATGGTATAAACATATTATACCTGTCTACAGAAAAGCAGTGCCTGGTCCACATTTATAGTGTGTTGTGCTTGCTTAGAGCACTCAAAACATTTGTTTAGAAGGGAAGGGATTAGAGTTAGCAGCAAACAATGCACAGAACTCATTTATTTATTTACTTATTTATTGGGAACTATTCAGAAAGATCTATCCTGTCTCTAGGAGTCTTCATGAATATTAAATGTTTAACATAAGAATAAATATTCTTAGCAGAAAAAGTCAGGATTGCCCAAGGCCACAGCATTCTATCGCTATCACAAATAGGTTTCTTAGATCTTAAATCCTGTAGCATAAAAAGTAATGTTGAGTAATCAGATGTCTCAGGCTGCCCTCTGAGAAAAACCCAATAAACTATCATTATTATTCACAATTGTTACTCCAACAACATCAAAGGGAGAATACATTTATGGATAAATATATGTTTATAGATAAGTAAGGAAGTGTCAGGGATGAGGGGATGATGACAAGAGTGTTGCACCCCCAGGGCTGAACTTCCAGCCTGGAGAAGTAAGCCGTGGGGACCTGTGCTGTGCTGTCTAGACTGCAAGAACTGAGAGCACATCCTGCTTCCTGGGGCTGCCCATCATCACCCTGGCTCTGCTGGTCTTGGTCCAGACAGCAGAGCACATCTGCTGAACAGAAGACATACTGCGTCAAACATGAAAAGACCTACTTGCACTGTGGGTGAGAGGAAGAAAACAGGCTTGTTGAATGCTGACTCCTGGAGACTAAATCCAGCACCAGCTCTGGAGCTGGGTATGTTGCCTTTCACGGATATTGCCACTGCTACTACCACTGCCACTTCACTTTGCACAAAGAAAGGAGACTTTTAATTTTCTGAGTATATTTCAGGTTTCTGGAGAGTGTTTTATACTTCTAACGCTGTAGTGCTGTGTCCACAGAGATGTGCTGGCTGCATAGTTATGTGAACCCAGAAAAAAAAGAGGTGGTAGAACCCTGGTGTCCTTCTGGCATGGTTCAAAGGCAGGGCTGGAGTCCTTCAGTTGCAGAATTCAATGCTTGGGATCAAGGGAAACTGAGGAGTCAGTATGTTATAAATTCTCAAATTCTGATCTCAGTTACACTAGCTGTAAGGTGGAGCAACTCCACAAGAATTCACAGAAGAGAGTCTGGATTTCATAGAATCACAGAATGGTAGGGGTTGGAAAGGACCTCTGGAGATCATCAAGTCCAACCCCCCTCCCAGGGCAGGATCACCCAGGGCAGGCCACACAGGAACAGATCCAAACGAGTCTTGAAAGTCGCTGGAGAAGGAGATTCCACAACCTCTCTGGGCAGCCTCTTCAGTGCTCTGTCACTCTCACAGTGAAGAATATTTTCTTCATGTTGAGGAGGAACTTCTTGTATTTCACCTTGCTACCACAGAGTACCACTGAAAAGAGACAGGCCCCTTCTATTTGACGCCCACCCTTCAGATATTTGTAAACATTCATAAGATCCCTTCTCAGTCTGCTCTTTTCCAGGCTAAACAGCCCCAGGT
>JANHFX010000627.1:158571-189757 GCA_027560015.1 Chloroceryle amazona | reverse complement strand
AGGGGAGGTTTAGATTGGATATTAGGAAAAATTTCTTCTCAGAAAGCGTTGTAAAACACTGGAAGGGAATCAATGGAAGATCAAAGTCTAAAGAAATGAAGGTTGAATTTTCATGGGAGTGCTTGCCTTGAAAGAGAAGGCAGAGGGCTGCTGTCTCTGTTTAACAGATTTTATTGCAGTATTGTGGAGACTATGAATTCTGACAAAAGGCTGAAAGGTTCTGTAAAGAGCAAAAGCTCTGTGCTGTGGCACAAGGAGGTGTGCCTAGGAGGATGATGTAGGATGTGGAAACTTGAGACAGCACTTGGGCTTATGAACCTGGTTAAGTTTTATTTTCCACAGGAAGTGAGGTTCCTCTGAATATTCACTGGAATAATGTGAGGAGACTCATAACTTCTTTCAGTTAAAATATAAGATGAGCTGATGCTCTACAACCTTGTGAACTTTTATTTTGTGGATGTAATGAGTCAATTTCCACTGTAGGGTTTTTCCAATACGTTATTGTCTCTTGTTGCAGCAGGAATGTTTAGGTAAATACAGACTCAAAGTGTTGCTTACAGATGAAGTATACACAAAATATAATATATAAAATAAAAATATAATATAAAATATAAGAATGCAGGTTATTTTTGGAAGAACAAAACTGAAAAATCAGGCCTAAAAGTGAAATGTGTTTGAGAGATCAGTCTTCCACTCTGTGACTAGCACAGAGACAGTTACTTCATGTTACTGAAGTCAGAACCTGTAGTGGGAATGCTGTTTTTATAAACAGCTCTGGTGTAAATTAACAAGGAACTAAAGTTGCAGCCTGTCTGGAATATTAGTGTTCTGTAGGTCACCAGGTCACTATTTTATGTTTAGTGTCAAATAAGACTTGATCAGTTTTATTTACAGCCATCACAATAAGTTTATAAAGTAAAACTACAAATAGTTCTTGTGCAGATCTCATTTTTGAAACAGTATAATCTCTGATAGCATCAAGCGATCAGCACTGGAACTGGTCATACATTGTTTGATCTGGCTTTATTTTAGTTTTCCTTTTTACCTTACCATGGAATATTTTGACATTTGTTGAAACTCCTCAAACTTCCAACTTTCCATTTGGAAATTGATTGAAGCAACATAGTTTATTTTCAGTAGAAACTGAATTTAAGTATTTCAGACTTCATGTTTTGGGGCTGCTCTCATGCCACCTAGGAGTTACCCTTCTAATAACCCCTGCTCTCATTCTTCCATTTGGGCAAGGCTGGGCTGTGTTTCATGTCCTTCCTGTTATAAGACTTGCCTCACTGACTGAAACGGTTTCATCATATAACAATTGTGAGGTGCTGTAAATTATTTAGTTCTTTGATGATGATATTTTTCATTTTTTTTTGGGGTGGGGAAGAAACTTTAAGCAGAAAACAGACATACATCTTGCAAAACTTCATGAAATTGAAACCCTGAAACTATTTTGTTAGAATACATGTGACCTGATAAAACAGTCCCTTTAAAGCCCATGACCTTTGAGCTAAGTTAAAAATTAGAGATCTATAGTGCATTGCTTCTTGTTATACTTCAGCATCTCTTTGAGCATAGTCTTCCAATAGCAAGCTTTGTTATGATGTCTTTCCATTGAGAAGTATCGATTAATACTAGAAGTGCTTGATGGTATTTTCTATCAACACCATGTCATTAAGAAAGTGACTAGTTGAAATAACACTCACACCCAGGGCTACTTTGGTTCAAGTGCTTTGCCAGTCAAGAAAACACTTTTTTTTTTTTTTCCATGTACATTTAAATTTTTTGCGTCTAAAGTGCAAGTCTGTACAATACACTTCTCCAGTTTCTTTAGCTTGTATATAAGCACACAAAATTTTCAGGCATGCATATGGAAGTGTCACCTGAGTTTGCTATCATCAAAATGCCAGGGCAATGTTTAGTTTACCAACTGAAAGAGCTGAGCCAAAAGTCTTTATGCTTTGCACCTGAGGAATGCCTGGAGTTGTGGTTTCAAGTCAAGAGTACCAAATAAGGTAATAGGGGGAATCAGGGAAAACTGCCTATGGATTTTTCTAGCAATTGGCTTGTAACAATGTATGTTTGCTGATCAAGGGTGAAAGGAAGTCACAGTATATGTAACAGGGTGGTGTCCTACAGTCCTGCACTTGATTGTTCTTGTAGGCAAAATATTTTAGTCAGTGGTTTTGGTTTTGTGTTTTTGTTTTGTTTTGTAGTCGTACCAGTTAAGTGCATACCTCAGAGGAGCATGATGATGAGATGCAAAATACAACAGAAATCGTGAAGGCCTTGACAGTTTCATCTCCTCGTCTTTGAATATTTATGCATGCCAAGAAAAGGAATTACTGTAATTTTAAATTTCCCAGAGTGGCTTGTGGCTGAGCTGTTAGCATGTGTGTAAGAGGCGGGAAGCCTGTGGGGAAGGTGGAGGTTAGCTAAAGGAACTCAAGGATACTTGAGCCAAATGGCAGAAGTTTAAAAAAGGAACATTTAAAAATGGCTTCTCTTGAAAGCTTTAATATATCTGTAAAATTGCACTAGATTCACAGATACGATGCCAAATGGCAAGTTTACATTTCGTAGTAAAAATGGAAATGGGATTTAAATTCTTCTTTTAGTACCAATATCAGTGCAACCTTTACATACCTCAACAGCAGATCAAAACAACTATAGCTTGTTATTAATAAGGCAGTCACACTGAATCATTGAGCTGGAGGAAGATGTAGGGACATTGAATTTTTATTTTTTTTAAATCAAGTATTATCTTTCTCAGAAAACAGTATCTGAAGGGAAAATGTATCTCATTTGTTGGTTTTTTTTGTTTTTGTTTCAAAATGAGATTTACCCCTCTGTCCTAGCATAAGAGCTCCAGTTTCTTCAAAGCAGGATCATAGATTTTTAAAGAAATTATTGAAATGTTGCTTCTCAAGTCAGCTAAATGACCTATTAATGTAATTCATCATAACAGAATCATAGAATGGTAGATGTTGTAAGGGACTTCTGCTCTTCTTTAATTGGTAAGTTATAGGGGAGTCTTTATTACTAAATGAATACAGCATGTTTTCTTTCAGGGTGCTGAGGGACAGCTGTGATCACTGAAGAATTTGGTATTACTTGCATAATTTAATAAACACCCCCCACACTTTTTCCTTTAAGTCAGACCTGAATCTGTTGCATGATTAGTATTGAATAATTCTCCACCACAGGACATGAAACAAATATGCCTTTAATATGGCTCATGTATTTTTAATATAGTCCAAACACGTAGCAATTATCTCTTGAGGTCTGTCCACAGGGAACATCAGGAAAACCTTTTTTGTTGTGAGGGTGACCAAGCACTGGCACAGGTTGCCCAAGGAGTCACCATCTGTGGACATGTTTGACAACCATCTAAACGTGTTCATAGGCAACCTGCTCTAGGTGGCCCAGCTTGAGCAGGGGGTCGGACAAGGTGACCTCCCTTCCAACTTCAGCCAGGCTGTTGTTCTTTTATCCCTGTGTGAGAATAGTGCAGGGAGGGAAGAGAAGGTAAGGGAGAATTGATGAGAAAGAGGGATAATGGGAAACTTTTTTTTTTTAATTTCATTAAACTTTCTGAATATTCTGTTTTTAAAAACTAGCTGGCAAAGTAGTGCAGTAAGGTTTAATGATATGAAGTACTGGGCCATTGGGTGTTTGCGAGCAATAATGGAAGCCAGTTTTCTCAGTTGAACAAATTGAAGTTGATCTGTCTTGGGGCCTCTATAGGAGAACTACTATCAGCAGACTTTCCAACAGTAAGACAGTTTCTCCAAGATTTTGAAGGCTTAACAAAATCCTATGACTCCCTTGTCTCCCTATAAACACTTCTTTCCATCTGTGATTTTATTTTTGGTTGTGCAGGGAGGAGGTGAAGGGAGAAAGGCTGTCTAAATGCTTTCTCTGCCTCCCCCCCCTTGGTGGTTCTTTTCCTTTCAATGGATGAATAGGATGACTCATTTCCTAATCTCCATTTGTTCTCTTGGGCCATGTCAAAGCCTCAGAAACCTCGCCCATGTGTCTTGCATCTTCCTTCCAGCTTGCATGACCAGGTTTCCTACTTGTAGATGGTGGACATGGTGAGCAACTATTTCTCACTGTGATAGGGAATGGGGATGAAGTCAGAGCATGAGCATAGATGGGAAATTTGGGAAGCTCTCCAGGGCCACAGCTGGATCCCTGCATGTTCATTTGTTTCTTCCTGCAGTAGTTCAGAGCTAATGTTTCCAGAGTGACCATGTAGCCAGTTCCTCCATTCCCATGCTGACACTTAGATCAGAGAAGTCCATTTTGTATTTCCTTGACCATCATAGGTAGAATGGTAGCTCTAAATGCCTTTGCTCTCTGTATTTCATTTTTTAACTGACAGCATGACTGTCATCAGTTACAGCTGTAACACACTGCAGAATTAAACTAGGGTGTTACCATTGTCAGTTTCCTCAACTGTCAGCATCTTATTTTGCCATTTTATTTGCTTTGAGACAGTAAAGCCTTTCAGATACTTTTAAAACAGAGTCTTGGCTCTTGTTTAAAACAATCTTAGTGGTCTTTAAAGTATGAGGAATTTCTTAGCCTAAGTGTGAGGAATGATAGTCTTCTGGGGTCATGCAAATGACCTTCTTCCTTTGTCCTACTCCCACCTCCTTTTTTCAATTTTTGACAAAAATTGTGTTTGTTTTTCAGTGAGGTTCTCTTGTTCTCTCCCAGACCCCTGCTTTTCTTTAATTAGGAAAACCATTATTTTTATTCTAGAAACAAAATTGTTGCAGTAGCTTTTTAATCAGCCATTAAAAAAAAAAAAACAAAACCAAAATTAACTGAGATTGAACTATTAGTTCTCTCTCTCTCTTGTGCACCCCTCACCACCATGCCCCCCTCCATCCCCTAAAACATGTTTTCTGGCTAAGAAGAATCTGTGTGACTTCAATATGACTGTTGTATTGAAAAGATGCAATATTGACCCTTGACTATTTTATTTGTACTGCTAGAACACCCCGTTATCTAATTAGATTTTTTAATCTATTGAGATTGCAATTTCAGTAAAGGCAACCACACAGTTGTATTTCTACGATATCTTGTGCCAATACCCTGACTCTGGCACTGCAAGTGTTTAACAAAATATAATTTATACTAATTTCATCTAGCTTCCAAACTTTTAGTTTTGTTTTATTGTTTGAGAATGGTGAGACACTGAAATTCTGAACTTTGAAACTTGGATTTTATTAACACTTTTTTTTTTTCCCCTGAATAAAAGAAAAAAATCATTTCTAGCTGACATTTGGTCCATTGCTAACACTTTTTTTTTTTTTTCCCCCCCCTGAATAAAAGAAAAAAATCATTTCTAGCTGACATCTGGTCCATTGCTGATGTTTGTTTGGGTTTGTTTTTTTTGGTTTTGTTTTTTTTTCCCCTCTTGATCTAGCTCTTCTTTTCTTTGCCTCTTCCCCAAGGATACCTTTATTTTTGTTGCCAGATCTTGGACATTTCCTTCATCTTGCCAGTTTTTTTTTCTTTTCTTCTTCCTCCTTCCCACTGCCAGTCTCTGCCCCAGTGGTCTGCAAAGTCAAATGGAAGCAGGCAGCAGAGCTGGCTATTTTCCCTAGAGCAATTTCTATCCTGGGAATGATTCTTGCTGTAGGCAATAAATGTCATGTTGGTCTGTGTCTGTAATGCCTGATCATGACATACCAGAAGGGGGCAGTTAGAATAAACTCCTTGCTAAACTGTATGGAATATATTCTGGAAAAACAAATTGCATTAAGCTGGGGAAAATGCAGCTGTGCAGCACTTTGGCACATGGAGTGCAAGTCCTACCTGACGCCAGTTCTACTGTGTGTACATACTGTACAAACTGGGAGAAAGCACATAACACAGCGTATAGTGTGCCGGATTATCACCTCGTTCAAATCTCTAGGCAGAGATTTCTAGATACATTTAGCTACATGTATTCTGTCAACTCTCTACCAGGTCATGACCAGTAACAGGATGATACCTTGCTGGAGCCAAATGTGTGGAAAACAAAGTCATTTAATATGAGATGAAGCAAGGATACAGGAGAAACAGTTTAGCCAATTATGACTTCTTAGTATAATCACTTGGTGAAGACTTCAAGCCTGATTTTTGTTGAGGGTTGCCGCAACATACTTACAATGCTTTCTTAGAATGCTCTCAAAGGGTAGTGTAGCCATGTCAGTAAGTGAACATGGAGTGCTTAAAAATAAATGGTGGCTGTTAACCTAACATAGTAGAACGATATTTTAGAAGAAACCAAGCAAAATAGAGCAAAATATCCCTACAGGTTGGAGATGAAGGGATTAAGAACAGCCCTGTGTGGAATGACTTAGGGATCCTAGTGGATGAAAAATTTGATGTGAGCTGGCAATGTGCACTTGCAGCCCCGAAAGCTAACTGAATCTGGGGCTGCATAAAAAGACATGTGGCCAGAAGGTCAAAGGAGGTGATTTCCCCCATCTTCTTTGATCTTGTGAGACCCATCTGTAAACCAGTATCCAGCTCTGAGGTCCCCAGCACAACAAAGATATGGACATGCTAGAGTGGGTCCAGAGGAGGGGTCACAAAAATGATCAGATAACTGGAATACTTCTCCTCTGAAGAAAAGCTGAGGGAGTTGGGCTTTTTCAACCTGGTGAAGAGGAGGATCTGGGGAGACTTTGTTGTGGCCTTTCTATATAAATATATAAAGAGAAGGGAAGGAGATTTCTTACTAGGGCCCATAGTCACAGGACAAAGAGCAACAATTTTAAACTGAGAGGGTGACTTTAGATTGGACTTAAAGAAAAAATATTTTATGATGAGTATGATGAGCCACTGGCTGTGGATGCCCCATCATTGGAAGTGTCTGAAGTCACATTGGATGGGGTTTTGAGCAACCTGATCTAGTAGAATATGTCCCTTCCTGTGGCAGGGGAATTGGAGTAATGATCTTTAAAAGCCACTTCCAACCCAAAACATTCTATGACAGGAACATATTTAGCATCCAGATTGGGATGAATTTCAGTCCCGTGGTGGTTTGTGTTTTGGAAAACAAAAGCAAAAATTTTTAATGGTGACTTTGTCAGTCTTGTGGCTTTGCTTGTTTTTCAACATACTGAAAAGAACAGCTAGCTCATGATGTGAGCATTCTGCTAATGGCTATGAGCATGATCCACATGTCTCTTTCCTGGGAGATAAGCAGAAGGGTCTTTTCTTCCCTCTGCAGCACAAAATCTGCTAAGGAATGATACAACTAGGATGAGTTACCATGAATGGTTGTTTTGTTAGTGTATTGTAAAACTTGTTAAAGTTGCCACTCTCACAGCTATGAAGCGAAGGTCATTGCAAGCAATAGGTACCAGATTTGCCTGGAGAACACATTTTGTAAAAAACAATTTTGTATAGCTTAGGTTTCATAATCCAAATGAGAAGGACAATGTATGAACTTCTGTCAAAATAAATTCCACTCTACGATCATCTAATAGTAGGTATTTACTGTTATGGGAAGCGACTATACTTGTGTGTAGCATTGGCTTGCTCTAATGCATTTTGGCTGGTGGGGTTATCAACAGAAAAATCTGTATTATGTTCATGCATGCAATACAAACCAGAAACAGTACAGTCATCTCATTGGGTGAATACAAGAGTAATGGATTTAGTTATTACACGTTGCAAAACAGAAAAATGACTGTTACCTTCTGAAATACCTTGTAACTTTCTTTTATTTGCCACTTCCTGTGTATACATCAAATGGCTGCATGCCTGTCCTACAGACCATGGGGACCAGTGATAAAATCAGTGCTAAGTTCTACCACAGAAGTGCCAGGTACTTCTTGGTCCGATGGCTGCTTCCTTTTTCCAGGGTGTCTCCATAATGTTGAGCCAAGGATGCTATTTCTGTCAAAAAGTCCACTAGCAGTGATTTTCTTCTTTTGTTCTCAGTGAGGAATTTTTTTCCTAAGCAAATTCTTCACTTACCTCTGCTTTTTGCTTCTTAAGATAACCTCTAATTCTGCTGGCATAATGGAAAAGACAGTAATCTCAGAAGTACGTTGCAGAGCTCAACCAGATGGTAAAAAAAAAAATAAACCCTAATGTAGCCTATTTTAAGAAGGGTAACAATTACAACTTTACTGTGTGTAATAGTAGAGCAAATGAGTTCTAAAGCTGGGGACTTGCAATGGAGAGTTTGACTTTATTGGCCAATGTATGGAAACAGGGACAATGCGAAAATATGGTAAAAGGTGATGTCAGAAAAGGTAAATTATCTGGCAAGTGACTTCAAGATGAAATAAATTTTTACTCTGAAAGGATACCTTTTTTTTCCCTCCAACAGATAAGAGGAGACTCTGTGGTTTGTTTTTTTTATTATTCTTTTTTCTTCTTCTTCTAATGTTCCCTCAGCCCCTGAAACCTATTGCTGTGTCCAGTTTGGCTATTTTTCAAACACAAGTTAATTTACAAGAACAGCTATGTATCTTCCTCCTGCAACAGAAAAGTTCACCTGAGGTTCTTCACATTACCAACTCTAGAAAATATTCCACAGGCAAAATTAATTGGTAATTCTGAAAGCAGTATGAGATGATGAGCCCAGACACTTTTGAAGCTTTATGTAGGCATCACTCTGAGGGCTCTTTATGCTAACTTTTTGCACTTGTGGTTCAACAAGAAATGTAAATATAGCTGGATATTCGGATTTTACATTGAAACTTGTGGAACAGGTAGCATTTTTTAAATACTTAGAGGAAGGGATAAAACATAAAGGAAGGATGTCCAAGTAATTTTTTTAATCACAGCTAATGCTGGTTTCTTGAGGCTTTGTTTGTTTTGTTGGTTTGTTTTTGTTTTGGTTTTGTTTTGTTTTGTTTTGTTTTTTGTTTTTTGTTTTTTTTTAGTGTTATATTATCAAGAACAAACAAACTTCTAATTTGCATGGTTTCCAGATTACTTCATATCTCCAAATAGAAATATATCTGCAGACCCTTCAAAGCTGGAGGTATACTCCTTTCTCAAATCAATGTTATGTCTCCTGAAAAATTATTTTTTCACCCTTCAGCTTCTCAAGAAACTTTGATTGTTCTTCATACGTAAACCAGTATTAGTCCGTAAATTCCACATCAATCATCTAATTTCCTGCAACCCTTGCTTGCAAGAGACGTGAGAAGAGGCACAGCTTTGCATGGGAAGGTTGTTTTTTCTGGTGTTTTGCAAAGTCCACTGTCATAAGAATTTACTTATAAAATCTGTATTATGGTTTAGCTCCAATTTCAGTCCTGTTCTTGGATTTGAAGTGCACACTGACTCGTCAGCCAGAATGCCTTTCTCTGGAACACATTTTTTCAATTTCAGAGCAGAAACTGCAGTAACCTATTTTTTTTTTTCTGCAGGTCTGCCTTCATCTTTTGTTATCAGATTTTGTTGCACAGCTACATTCTAGCACATTTGGTGATCTCAAAAGATCTTTGCTTAAGATATGTCATTACAAGCAAAAAATAATTGGATGTGTTTGAGTGCAAATAGTTCTCAGCTCATGTATCCTCAATCCATCAATAGTGTGTTTTAAACAACTCATTTGGAAGTGAGCCCAGTGTGCTGACTTTATCAGAAGTGTTAAGTGCATATTTATACTTAGGCACATACAGTCCTTATTCACAGCAAAAAAATGATCCTGCACAGCCAAGACCATCTTATACGTTATGGGAGCACTGTCTAGAGCAGCTGGATTTCTGTGTTGGAAATCTCCATGTGCGTTGCTCATGCATGGATATTTCCTGATGGAAAATACCAGGTTTGCTGTATACACAGTAGACGTTGCTGAAAGCTTCTGACTTGGAAGCATTTGAGCGTGGGCTCACCTGTGTGCACGAGGTGCATTTGTATTGTCAGTGTAGACTGAATCTCCAGTGTGCTGTGCATGCTAGAGTCACTGGTCATGAACATCATCAAAACCTTTTATCTAGGATTACTGAGGATGCCTATCTGGAGTTTCTGCTCTGCTCTCCTGTTAGATGTTTGGATATTTGGGGTGAATATACTGCAACAGGTGTTGCTAACACTGGGCTAATGACCATTATTAAATCCACAGCTTTAATATATGTGGATCAGGTTTTTTCCAAAATCTATGTGTTCACTGGATCAGGAATCACCTTAAAGATTATTGTCCATTGAAAGTGTGGGACAGTGTCAGTTTTGGGCTTTTGGCTAGTATCAACTCTTGCTGCCCCCTGATCAATGCCCAGATTTGTCATATGTGCTAGCAGGAGTCATTCTTACACCCATGGGAGATTCTTATTGGGCAGTATCATGTTGCCATAACTTCTGCGCTCTGCAGGTTTGATTTGTATGTAATTAAATCATATTGTCTATTTGAAGGTATGTTCTTGCAAGTCTAAAGCAATCTAACTGTCTCCTAGGATGGATGTTAGGACTTAAAGAAACCTTCTAACATGGACTGTGTGGCACCTGAATGGATCTCTGAGGTGAAACCTTAGCTGAAAATCTTATAAAATACAGTTGGGAAAAAATTTGTAAATTATTGCCATAAGGAGCAGTAGACAACTGCTGTGGCCTTGTACATGCCTTTCAAATGAGCATGTAGTCATATAGAAATCTTTTCCATGGGATAATAAAATATATGGGAAGATACCTATCAAAGTCTTTTTCTGTCTATACCCCCAAAAGACATCCCCCTCCACCCGCCCTACTGCTGATGGCTAAGGTATTTTTGTGGTGACTTTTTAAATTCTCTAGAAGATATGTATTCGTTATGTGATTTTGTTTAGCTATGCATGTGTATACCTAATTTTTTGGTTTGCCCATGTCTCTGACTTTCTGTAAAACCACTAAACTGAAGAATCTGCAAACACAAGTGGATATCTAGTTGTGTCCTCAGATAACAGTGCTTTTACAAACTAAAATTTTACCTAAGAAAGGAGAAGGTAATTCTTATCCACAGTGTTGCACTTAGGAAAGGCCCTTTGTGCAGCAAATGTGGTTTAGATTAAATTATTGTTAGGCTTTGTGCACCTGAAGAAACTAATAGTATTTGTTCATGTAACAATGCCTCCATCTTCTGAGAATGAAAAAAAACAAGACAAGAAACAAGTTTATTGTCAGTTGGATGTTTGTTTGATTCTTTTTTCTCTGAATTATGATTCACTTCTGGGATATTTCTGCTATTTGCAACCAACTTGACTACAGTTCATCACAAGGAAGTAATCAGGTAAAAATGTGCACTTTGAAAAATAAGATAAAGGTTCTTTACAATAAGAACTTGCTTTTGGTGATCCTGACTCTACTGATAGCCAAATACTATTTGCTTGGCTGATGGGAGATGGAAGTTTCTTGCTTTTGAAACCCCAGAATGAAAATAGAGAGGAAAACAGCCCTTTCCTTTTTATCAGTATTCATAGTTCAGAGTCACTGTTTAAAAAATCATAGTACAATATACAGTTTATATTTTTCATTCACTGTAGACAGATTGATGATGTGACAAAGGACCCTCCAGAAATCTTGTCTTGACTGGAGTCAAAACTGTTGACTCACTGAAGTCTGTGGACAGTGGTGTTAGAGCAATGCTGTGTTCTGGGTGGATTTGTGTTCAGAATTAGATTAGGATTTAAATTGCCAAAGTTAGACTTTGAAGTGATCCCAGTACAAAGAATTATCTAATTACAGGTGATTTACTGGGTCTTAAATGGCAAATACTTGAAATTCCCTGTCAGTGCAGATTAACATGCTGTTATCTGCTACAATTGTGGCTGTGTGCTGACTTCAGCTGAGTAGTAGAGCCAGTTCTTGTATATGAATGAGCTTGAGAGATGTATGAGGCAGTCTTTTGACTTGCCATTGTAGTAATGGGCAAGCCAGGGGAGGATGAAACTCAGATGTCTGTCTGCACTGGAGTTTAACAGACAGTGAGAAAAATACATTTTAAGGTTGACAAGGAAATAAGGACTCTGTTTTATGAAAAAAGTAGGGCTTTGAAATATTCACTTTTAGTCCCAAAACACACAACAGATACTTAATGAGCACACCAGCAAGAGAATTTTACAGAACTGAAACTTAATCCTCAGTCTTCAGTCTTTGCGTTTCATTACCAAATTACTGTGTATTGAGTTTCTCAACAGAAATCAGAAAGACCGACCATACAGGATTTGAACAGTCCTTGTGGAAAATTTAATTGAACTGGCTACAAAATATAGAAGCTTTCAACTTAAAGAGGGTTTTTTGGTTTTTTGGTTTTTGGTTTTTTTGCCTGTTTACAGTTACACTTTTTTCCCTTTCAGGCTTTTCACAAATATTGGTGAATACTCTGATGAAATCTGGTCTCCGTATGATAGACAAGGTTGCCCTCAGAAGCAGAGAAATTTCAGTCCATCAGTGCAGCTATTTGTTTAGAAAGAGTCCAGCAAAATTTCCAGCATAATATTTTGAAAAAGTAGGTATTATGATCCAGAGCTGGCCAAGAATCAAAAAGAAGAGTCTTACATAACCAAGAGAGTATTCCTCCTGCCCCCATATTTTTTTCTGTCACATTAAAAAAAAAAACAAAACAAACCAACAACCAAAAAATAATGATCCCTTCTCTGTTCTGAAGTATGCTTCTGTGGAAATGACAGGAGTTGGTGTTCACTCTTTCATGATCTTGCTTATATAAAGCAACTTTAAAATCCATTTTAAGACACTGGTAAACTTTGATAAAGAAAAAAAGGGTGTGTTTTCCCCTGCAGAAACTGCACTTTCTGTGCAGAGACTCATAGTAGTTGTTCTAGAAGAGATAGATTCATTATGTTCACTTACATTAAAAATCATCTAAGGCAGAGTTCATGTATCCTTGTTACTTCCCAGCTGGGGATGTTAATTTCTGATCTCTTTATGTGCAGTGCAGAAGGACTCACAGTGGTCTTGTCTAATATTCATGTTGGCCACAGTAACCTATCAGGTACTTTCATAGCACAGACTTTTAACTCAAAGTTAATACATCCTGTGAGATGTGCTATCTTGACTGAGGGTTTACTTTGGAAGGTGGCACTCATTGTGCTTCAATTAGTTAGATGCTGTTTGAAGGTTTTTATTCAAAAGAGAGGATGCTGTGAAAATCTATGTATCCATGAATTTCAGCATCTCTGTTATAGTAATTTTATAGTATTTAGTCAAACAACATCAAGTTGAGCTCCTTAGCATGCAGATTGAAAATCTGAAGGAAATCTTAGGAATTTTAATTTATAAAGAGTTTACTGAGTAAAATCTTATAAGTCACCTGAAAGGCTTATGTATTTATGCCAAAAAGAGTTCCCAGATCATCTGATCTATTTTTCTAAGGCTGACCTACTCAATATGTTCTGACTAGCTCAAGACTTCTAGTACATAGACTAAATGCACTAAAAACCACAGGAGAGACGGACAAATCAAGATTCCTGTCTGGAACAATGGCAAAGAAAGGAATTTTGACTTCAGCCCCATTTTGGGTTGGATGTATACTAATTTTTGTATGATGTACTTTGTTTCAAGCACGTTACACACCCTCCACCACTCTCCCTCAAAAATATACATACATCTTGCTAATTTTTTACCTTCTTCCTTCAGGTTTGATCTGAAAGCCAAGACACTGTCTCAAAACACTGAAGGTGTGGCATACTGAAATCAGAGCAAATATACCATTTACTGTCACTTTAATCTGGGTAAAATGGAACTTTTCAGATTTGTTATTTGTATTGCACTTTCTTGCTCTCTCTAGCTTGCTTTGTTCTTTCTTTTTTTTTTTTTTTCATTTATTCTTGGAGATTATGAATTGATTGTTCCTGCTAGAAGTATCCAATGGAACAATATTGTTTTCCACTTAAGGAACATCAGTGGAACCAAACAGTAATTTGTTGCAACACAAAGATATTGCCAAGTGTTTTATTACAGTCCATTAGATGTATTTTGATTCATGTGAATGGATGATATAAGCAGAAGACCGGTAATTACAACTGTGTTTAAATTGCATTGAATCTTAAGTCCATTTAAATTGAATAAGATACTGCATTAAGTATACTTTATGCAATCTTGAGTCATGTGAATGGATGATATAAGCAGAAGACTGGTAATTACAACTGTGTTTAAATTGCATTGAATCGTAAGTCCATTTAAATTGAATAAGATACTGCATTAAATATAATTTATGCAATCTTGAGTCAATGTTTAGAGGAACAGTGAGGTAGGCAGATCCTTGCAAATATGTTTGTCAGCCTTCCTCTTTTGTGTCCCTTGAGCCTTGAGGAAAGGAGGACAGAACAGAAACCCATCTTTCTGGCACCCTTCAGTGCGAAGAGAGGACATGAAGACTTCTACTTAGTGACTCTCCGAAAGATGGGAATAACAGCCAGCTGATGCTTCTGCAAGAGAAAACACAGCACAGAAGAAATGGAAGCAGAAAGGAGGTTGTCAACCCACTCACCTCCTGAAAAGGTCATGGAGATAATTAGTGACTGCATGAAGAAGAATTTTTCTTTTGTAAAGAGAAATGGTAAATTCAGCGAAGATGAAAAAGATTCATTTTTTGACAGCACACAAATGACAACTTCACTAAAGATCCAATTGAAATCAGATAGAGATCTCTGTGTGGGTGGACAATAAGAGTGAATAGTCATTCAGGTTTTGTGCATTTCTGTGTGACTAGTGAAGCAGCCAGCACCTTATTTATGTTACTTAAAAGGAAAATAAAACCTCCAGTACCTCATGAGCTGAGCTCCAGTGGTGGCTCATGAACAGAATTGTAAGGGAAGCCCCATGGTGTTAACAACAGGGTGGTGGTCATTTTGAACATACTTGTTTTCATCCCAGGGCTGAAGTTTATTGGCCAGCCACAGTAGGCAGAGATAGATTGACCTTTTCTTCCTTGGCTATGTTGTGCATAGTGCATACTACCTGCAAACCTGCAGTGTAAAAGATGGAGGCACAGGGAATTAAATAATTTGGCCTGCAGTCTAAAACCAGGTTAAATCAGTAAATATCACTTGAATGGCAATTTTTTGAGCTCTGTGCTACTGTTACTGATAGACATAGAGAAGGATTGGAAGCATTGGGGCTTTTTCGAGAAGAAATATGCTCTCCTGTCAGTTCACATAATCAAAACAAATGTCTGTTTCAACTATTTTCTTTCCCTAATGAAAGTATTTGAGTGCTGGAACGGATTTCCCTGAGAGGCTGTGAAATTGTCATTGCTAAGGATCTTCAGAACTTGACTGGACAGACTCTAAGCAGCCTGATGTAACAGTGAGATTTGTCTTCCTTGGAGCAGGCATCTGGACTAGAAAACCTCCAGAGATCTATCTCAGCCTCAATTATTCTATGTTTTTAAACTATGATGGAATGTAAATTAATCATGGCATTATATGGGTAATATAAAAACAGCATTAAAAATCATAGAATCACAGAATCATAGAATGGGGGTTTTAAGGGACCTCTGGAGATCAAGTACAACCCCCCTGCCACAGCAGGATCACCTAGGGCATGCCACACAGGAACAGATCCAGGCAGATTGTGAAAGTCTCTAGAGAAGGAGAGTCCACAGCCTCTCTGGGCAGCCTGTTCCAGTGCTCCATTACACTCACAGTAAAGAAGTTTTTTCTCATGTTGAGGTGGAACTTCCTGTGTTCCAGTTTGTGATCATTACTTCTTGTCCTATCCCAGGCTGGCCCCTTCTAATTGACACCCAACCTTGACATTGCAGTAACACATGTTTAAGTTAGAAAAAAATGTGAGTTTTTTTCTTTTTTAAATGTGGGGTACTTTCTAAGCTATTGAGTGTCTTGTGGTCATAGTGCATATTGCAATGTTACGTATACTTCAGTATTCTGAGGACTGTAACATGCTCAGAAGTCCACTGTGCTTGAATGCAACAGTGGTTTTCATGCATTAAAGTGTGTGCTCATCAGATTCTCAAGGATATAGGAGCAGCAAGTAGAAATGGACAAAGAATATGGGAAGACCTGTAAGATCACGAAGATCTAATGCATCTGTATGAAAATTATGATGAGGAAGCTGCTGTTAAAATGCAATTCCAGTAAAATAAGGCAGTAGTTCCTTCTCTAAATAGGTATGTACTTGAGAAAAAAGGTCAAGACTTTTTTTTTTTTCTTTCTAACAACATGTGTGTGTAATGTTTCCCAGAATGCTGTGATCCTATATACAAGAATATGGCCATAGGTCTTAGAATTGTAGAATCATAAAATACTTTGGTTTGGAAGAGACTTTAAAGGTTATTGAGTCCAACCCCCCTGCAATGAGCAGGGACATGTTTAACTAAATCGGGTTGCTCAGAGTCCCATCCAACCTGACTTGGAGTGTTTCCAGGGATGGGGCACCTACCACCTCTCTGGGCAACCTGTTGCAGTTTCACCATAGTCATTGTAAAAAATTTCTTCCTTGCATCTAGTCTAAATCTGCCTTTTTTAGTTTAATAACATTACCTCTTGTTCTATTGCAACAGGCCCTGCTAAAAAGACTGTCCCCATCTTTCTTATAGGCCCCCTTGAAGTGCTAAAAGGCCACAATAAGGTCTCCTCGGAGCCTTCTTTTTTCCAGGCTGAACAGCTCCAACTCTTTCAGCCTTTCTTCACAGAAGAGGTGCTTCGGCCCTCTGATCATTTTTGCTGCCCTCCTCTAGACCTGTTCAAATGTCTTTCTTGTGCTGAGAACTCCAGAGCTGGACACAGTACAGGTCAGCATAGCCTTTATTTTTTGAGTCCTATTTTAAGCTCACTAGTAATTCTAAAATGTACACAGAAGAGCTGACAGGAATTTCTAGCATCTTGAAGACAAACAACCAGAATAACCATTTGGATTCTGCTGTGAACAGGAGATGTATTTCTCTTTTAGTAAACTGCCTTGAACAGAATACCCTATTTTGTACTTGAAACAGATAGAATACCTTTCTGGTGCATATCCAAAACAAAAATGCATAAAAAGCTACTATGAGAGAGTATACATATGACCAGTCAAGATGTAATATTTAATTTCTGCAGGATCTATAAGAAACAGTTAAATTTGGTATCATCTTTTTTAGTATATATGTGCTAAGTCAGGTCTTGTGCACACTTTATATTTGTGTGTGATTATTAGCATTCCTCTGTTGGTGTACGAAGTCCCTGTGCAGGGGATTTGAATCACATTGTAAACAGATTTGAAGCAACACAGACTTCTTTGAAAACAAAAGGAAACAAAAAATTAATTTGTAAAAGCCTGAAGAACAGAAACTTTGCCCTTATGCTTGTATTGGTACTAATGAAGCATATAATGTTTCATATTACATTGCCCTGATGATACAACTTTTCCCCTTAAGATCTACAAATGCAGATGTCATTCTTCTTTGCCAAAAGTTCCCTTTCTTGCCAAGTGGATTGGATCACTCCCAACATACTGGAGAAATCCAGCCATAGGTAAATACAATATTCTCTAACTATCTAAAGATCAAAGCTGATAAACTTACCACACGTCAGTATAAACCCACTGTGTTTTCTCAATGAGACAGATAGCTTTGAATGATGACTTCTATATCTTATTCCATGAAAACTTCGAGAGATCTCTGTTTTAACAGACAGATCCTCATAAATTCATCACTTTTGTCAAGGTGTTGCACACAATGCTACTTTGTTATGAAGTCTGGTGGTTAGTGGCACTTAATTTTGCCAAATAGCCTGAAGTGGGGACATTTTTAACATAGAATTAACAATTGCGCAAAGCACTATCATTGCAGTCATCCTCAACACCCAAAATGAGTAAAGTCAAAAAAAATGAGTAAAAAAAAAAATGAGTACAGTGTATTACACTGTACACAAGGTAATCTTTTCACATAGTAATTAAAATGGCTTTACCTAGAAGTCCATCTCTTACGAAAGCAGAATTCCAGACAACCAGGAAAGCAGATATTATACTTCCATCTTGAGAACTTAAAAGGGCTAGATATTTTATATGTTGAAATAAGGGCCAGAAGACGGACAAGTTCATTTGCTTTTTATTTTCTAGAAAGCTTGATATTGCAAAATATGCAGTATTGCTCATCATTTGGTTTTGCAAAACCTCTAGAGCTGGTGCTTGGAAGTTATGAAACAAAGCCTTGATCATAACCTGCTCTTTTCCCCCTTTCTAGCTTCATGCTGTGATTGAGCAAATAGAGATCTCCAGAGTTAATCTGAAATTTGGAAAGAGGAATGCATGTTTTTTGATATCAGTGTAAAAACTTGAACAATAGTAGGAAGCAGATATTGATTTGTATGACTCAGAAAATGAAATTTGATGAAAGAATGAGGCGATATGTACTTGAAGACAGAGGTCCTAAAGCATTGTGAAAAGGTGTATGTCCATGTTATGGACTGGGAAAATTGGTTTCATAGATGAAATACACTTTATCAAACTTCATCCAAGGGATTATCAATGAAACCAGTAGTGCTAATTCTGATCTTGCATGCTGTATGTTGGCAATTAGCTGATGCTGTCTCTCACATAATATCCCCTTGTCCTTCCTTTGCATTCAGTGTCTCAATAAGTCTTCAAAAACCAGAGGAGCAGAAGTCTTGTTTAACAAAGAAGTTTTTTCCCCACACTGTTATAGTTGGTAAAACCCCAGCTCTATCAAAGCCAATGGAAAAAAAATTCTCAGTGAATATGAGGTGTCAAGATATCACAGAATTTGCAATTTTGTCAAATTTGCAATATTAGTCCAAAGTCTAACTGTTGCACCAGGTAGTACTGATAAAGAGAGGAGCTTCATTCTGGTTATGGACAACACCGGATAACAAAAATACCACCAAAACTAATTAATGTTCAATGCCACTCTAATGAATAAACTGTATCTCACAAGGACTTTTTTAAACTTAGGGTTGATACTGGGCTAAAATCATATGACTGCCTGGGAGTTTAACTGTGGGCAAAGTGACCTCTTCCATGGAAATATATCCCACCTTTAACAGAGTCCACCCTGTGGAGGGAGTGTATGTAAAATTACAGATGAAGGAATTATCAGAGTTGTGAATAGAAAGGTTGTCTTGTCTTGAGAGTGAATTAAATACTGTGCTGAGGCCAAGAAAACTGATGGGCATGTAAATTAAAGCCAAAACCAAGTCTTCTCTGAGCATTTATTGGCAGCCACGAACTTTGACAGTTTCAGGTGATTGATTTTCCAAGTTGTGTTTGAGGGCTTTCTATAAGTTACAACAACTGAGAAAAGTAAAAATGATAGCAGGTGAAGAAGGGGAGATTCATGGACTGATGTTGAGTGTCTTTCATGACACTGTAAATTTCAAAGCAACAATAACAAAAAGCAACAGAAATCCCATTCCTCATAATAAATCAATAGTTTTTTGTTTCCATAATAATTTTATTATTCTGATAACAACAGCTTGACATTTTTACATTGGCTCAGTTAAGTTTTTCCTATGTATTGCCTGCCACAAGAAAAAAAGTTATTTAATTTTCAGTCATCTGCTGGAAAGTGATACTTTTTGATTATTATTGAATGTGCACATTGGATCATTTCATGTTCTTAATTCTGAATTTTGCTAGACAAAGCAGAATAATGGTACAAATCATGTAGGGAGATGGTAGGTTATGACAGTAATAATAATAAAAGGTTACTCTATCTTATTTAAGATGAAGTTATTGATTGTGAAAGGTACCACGATGCATAAGACTTTTTGAAAAGGTACCTACTGGATATCTACAAGTAACAATCCATGCAAATTCTCAGGAAAAAAAAAAAAAAAAAGAGTGCTCTTAACCTGATGGAAAGGGTAAATCTCTTCAGTGGGTCCACAATAGTTCTCTGTCCTTTGCATCTTGCATAAAACCAACCATGGTATTTCTGATGATGCAGTAATTGTGATTATTTACATGTAATGCCCTAGCAAGACAGGATCACAGGATGTCAAGGGTTGGAAGGCACCCTGGAGATCTTTGAGTACAACCCCCCCTGCCAGAGCAGGACCATGTAATGTAGCACAGGTCACAAAGGGATGCATTCAGACAGGTCTTGAAAATCTCCAGAAAAGCAGACTCCACAATCTCTCTGGGAAGCCTGTTCCAGTGCTCCATGACCCTTACAGTAAAGAAGTTTCTCCTCATGTTGAAGTGAAACTTCCTGTGCTCTATCTTACATCCATTTCACCTTGTCCTATCACAGGGCATGACTGAAAAGAGGCTGCCTCCCTTCCTCCCATCATTCAGCCCTCATATATTTAAAAACATTTATTAAATCCCCTCTCAGTCTTCTCTTCTCCAGACTAAAGAGCCATAGGTCTCTCAGCCTTTTCTCATAAGACATGTGTCCCAGTCCATTAATCATCCTTGTAGCCCTCTGTTGGACTCTCTCAAGTAGATCTTTGTCCCTCTTGAGCAGGCCAGCCCAGAACTGGGTGCAATATTCCAGGTGAGGTCTCAGTAGGGTAGAGTAGAGGGGGAGCAGAACTGCCCTTGGTCTGCTAGACACACTCCTCCTAATGCACCCCAGGATACCATTGGCCTTCCTGGCAACAAGGGGACATTACTGTCCCATGGATAACTTGCTGTCCACCAGGACTATCAGGTCCTTATCCACAGGGCTGCTCTCCAGTAGATCACCTCCCAACCTGTACTGGTGTAATTTATTATTCCTTCCCAGATGCAGGACTCTGCACTTATTCCTGTTAAACCTCATTAAGTTCTTCTTTGCCCAGCTCTCCAGTCTGTCCAAGTCTCACAGCCTTCAGGTGTATTGGCCAAACCTCCCAGCTTCGTGTCATCATCAAACTTGCTGAGAAGTCCCATCATCAATGTCATTGATAAAGATGTTGAACAGGACTGGACCGAGCACTGATCTCTGCGGGACTCCACTAGTTACAGCTCTCCAGCTGGACTTGGCACCATTGACTACCAGTCTTTGGACTCTATGGTCCAACCAGTTCTTAATCCATCTTACTATCTGCTCTTCTATCCCACACTTCCTGAGCTTCTTCACAAGGATGTTATGGGATACAGTGTCAAAAGTCTTGCTACGGTTAAGATAGACTACATCCACTGGTCTCCCTGCATCTATCCATTCAGTCACAACATCGTAGAAGGCTATCAGATTAATCAAGCATGAATTCCCTTTAGTAAATCTATGCTGATTACTTCTGATAACCTTCTTCTCTTCCATGTGCCTAGAGATGACCTCCAGAACAAGCCTCTCCATTGTTTTTCCAGGAATGGAGGTGAGGCTGACTGGCCTATAGTTTTCTGGAACCTCTTTCTTGCCCTTTCTGAAGACTGGAGTGACCTTGGTTTTCCTTCAGTCCTCTGGCACCTCTCCTGTTTGCCATGATTTTGCAAAAAATGATGGACAGTGGTAGGACAACAACATCAGCCCGTTCACTCAGCACTCTTGGGTGCATCTCATCAGGGCTCATGGACTTATATACATTCAACTTATGTAACTGGTCCTTATCCCAGTCTTCACTGACCAGTGGAGAGTCATCGCTCCCCCAGGCTCTCTCCCTTTCATCCAGGGACTGGAGTTCACAGGGGCTGGTCTTAGAAGTAAAGACTGAAGCAAAGAAGGTGTTCAGCAACTCTGCCTTTTCTGCATGCCCAATTATCAGGGCTGCTGTGGGCCAACACTTTCCCTATTCTTCCTCTTACCACTGACATATTTGAAGAAGCCCTTCTTATTCTCTTTTACTTTCTTTGCCAGCTTAAGTTTTAAGAGGGCTTTGGCCTTCCTTGTTGCCTTCATGCATGCTCTAAGCCCATTTTTGATGACTTGGATTTGAAAATCAGTTATTTCAAAACACCAACTAAAGCAAAACCTGGGAGTTTGCATAGCAGGCTGAGATTATCCTGTCTCAAATAAATGGACAAAGGAAGGTGGTCATGGTTTGTAGATTGTTTTCAGGGGAGTGGTAGGCCCGAAAAGTTCAGACTTGAGCCAGAGGTGATTGGGGTCAAAGCTCTTTCTTGGAAACCATGAGAGTTTTGGGAAGGGAGCCTGGAAAATTAATAACCAGAATATGGCCCTTATCTCAAATCTGTAAGACTTGCAATATCTCCTTCTGTAACTGGGAAAGAACAAAATTGCACTAAACTTCAGAGGCCAATCAAAAGCAATACACTATTTGTAAGACATTAGTTGTGTGTGCCTATGTCGGCATGGTTTTTTTTATATAAAAAAAATCCTTTTCTTTGCATAAGCTGCACTCTTGACAAATGATTTGGTGTCAAATTCAGGATAGCATGTCTTGTCTGGTGGCATATTTTTCCTTGTATCCGAGACATGTTCTTCCTCCAGCGTAATGTGTACTTAAACTAGGGTGGGCCATTTTCTGTGAAAGAACAAGGAAAGGCAGAACAGAAGAAACTCCTGTTTCTCTCTTACATGTGGACTTGATGATCTTAAAGGTCTTTTTCAACTTAAATGATTCTACGATTCTATTCTTGAATAAAGGAGTAAGGTTTCTGGCAGTTACCACCTTTTCCCCTTTCCACATACATTCTACTCCTCTGTGTATTCTTCTTTCATAAGGATTATTTTGCAGATGAAGAGAACCAAGTGTAGATTCTGCACTGTTAACCTCAGTCCTGTAAACATCTGTCAGCCATTCCCTCTATTTTTCTCCAGTAAAAAAAAACCTTTTTTTTTTTTTTTTTTTTTTTTCCCCTAACATGTGGATGCCTTTAATTTTCCTTCTTTGTACTGGAGACACACTTTCAAGAATTCTGAGGTTTAGAAACTTTTTAAAAATGAAAGGTGATATTCTCAAGTAAGTATATGCCTCCAGAAATGGAAGAGGAGAAATCTTTCCTCTCCTTCAGCTCTACACATCCCTTTAATGCTGTTAAGCTTATGATAAGCAGTGTTATTAGCTACAGCTTAAAATCACACCATAGTTTTGTGCCATAGACTTGAAATTAGGATTCGGGAGATTTTCCTTTCCTCTGCTCTTTTAACCTTTCTGACTGCAAGTGGTATTTAAATATTTTTGAAAAAATATAGATCACATACTGTGATCAGATTCTCTTTGGGCCTCTTCAAGTGCTTTCAAAAAGTGATTTCACACAAACCAATAAAGAGTTGATAGGGATAACCTAAAAGTGCCTTTAGGGAAATATATCCATATAAAGGCCTTTCTAATATTATACACTAGCCTGTAAGCATTTCCTTTACAATTTATTTGGTACTAGAGGCTCAGGCATAAGGAAGTACTACTGTAGGCTTGCCTCTTGGAGTTATCTGTTAGTAAATGAATACAGAATTTTGTCATATGGCAGAAGTTTCTTAAAACTGAAGGTAGTAAAAATATATATATTATTTTTTTTTTACAGATTTATGGAATTGGCAATGTAGAGTCTCTTACTCATCCCTACAAGGGACGTGGGTAGACTTGGCATGGAACTCTTCCCCTTTAGGGATTTGAATAAAACAAGCCTTTTCAAATACCCATAATAACATACAGGTAAATAATGAGTTCAGACCAAATAACTGCTAAATATGAGAAAACCAGCATATTTCTACTCCTACTGCTAGCCAAAAAAGGATCAGTGATTACCCATATCCTGCCAGTGATATTTTGCACAGACTTTTCTACTGTTTTCAAGTGGGAGATCAGTGCTGATGTCTGATGGCAGGATGTGGACCTTATAAAGTATTTCCTGCTGAAAAGAGCACTTCGGATTATTGGATAGACTAAAATGTCATTTAATGAGCTGGATTATGAAAGATGGACTCCTACACACTCAGGAGTAACTGTAAATTGACATAATAGGTCCTGATCTTGAAAAAAAGCCCCTCATCAGGCATATCCTCAGGTCAGTAAGAAATCACATTAAAATCCAAGGCCTTTATACAGATAGTTTGTGGCAACGACTTGGCTGAAAAGGACAATACCTCAATACCCAAACCTGTGAATGTGGTTTAACTGTTTACATAGTGATGACACATGGGACTGTGAAGTATGCATCAGAGCGGTCAGCATTTCTCCACAGCAAATGTAAAGTAGAACAGAATGGGTTTATGTGGAGTTTGTTCCTCTTTCAAAATTAGTACCCAGCATATTAGACCTCTAGAGGTGATGGCAACCACTGACCACATTTGTTTTCTTTTCTGTGGGGATCCCAACTGGGTTTCAAAGTGTTTGTATGTATGTGATGCAGAAGGATGTTAATAACTATCATTGGAAAGGAGGGACTGTAAGGAAATGGGAAGGCAGACCTGCCATCTGTGCTGACTGAAAGGAAGGCAGTAGAATGCATGAGCATCTTTCATCTAGAGAAAACAGAATGGGAAATTTGGGCACAGATATTGCTACATGGTTCTTCTGGAACAAATAGGAAAGATTATGCAAAATATTGTTTGCATCTTAACATCAGTTTCTTAAGTTAATGATAAGAAACCTGTACAGTCCTGAGAAATCTTATTGGAAAAACTGAAGTTATCTGAGATACAAGAGCTGATCTTCCTGCCATTACTAAATACATACATTGAATGTGGGGTGGTATGACATGGCAATAATATAACGGGCAAAGTGGATTTAGAAGCAGTACAGATTGGATCATGTAGGATAACAGGTATTATGGCAGTTTAGCTCTCCCTTTAAGGGAACCCAGCACAACCTACATTTTGGATTTTTGTTTCACTGGATGTTTTCTTCCCTTGGATTTCCTAAATTGAAATTGTGTACAAGTGTGCAGTATTTTTGTAGCTCTTAGCATATTACATAGGTTACACTAAAGCAATGCATGTGCAGAGGAATCTGGGCTATATGTCCAATTTGTCTACGTTGGGACACAGTGTGTGTGGACCCAGAGGCTGTGCAAATGCACTAGAGTGTCTCTGCATGTGCTGCTGTAAGGATGTGTTTGGCCTGATTGGACAATACAGACAAAAGCTTGTAGTGACTAATTTCTGGTTAGTTAAAAATCCTGCATGGAAGTACAGACTATGTCTAAGAAGGTCCACACTCACTAGGAAAACCTGGCTCTGAGATCACTTGGAGAAACAAGAGCACATACACTGAAAATGTTGCTCACAGAGAGCTGCAAGTATCCTCCTTGCATCTTCTGATGTTCATTGCAGGCAGAAGGTAACTTACAGCCAAGTGGGTCTGTTTGTTTGCCTTGGTGCCTGAGTCATAAACAAACTGATTGGACTTGAGGAGTACTGAGATATCATCCTACTCTTAAATTGTCCTATCATCTCTACTTTGGAGATGAACAGCTATTAAGCTGCTATGCCTCCTTGTGCTTTAGTACCTCTTTCTAATTAGAAGACAGCAAATGGTCCTGTAGATCAGGTGGATTTTATAAAGCAGGCAGCGGACTCTCTTCTATTGTCTTTATAGTAGCTCTTTGTTGGTGGAGTGAGAAAAAAGCAATCTTTAATACCTATTCTAAATTGGAGTATAGGTAAGTTAGTATGTTTTTCTTTCCATATCTTAATTTCATCTTTATAGTTTCCCAAATGGAAATATATGAATATTTTAAGAAGCAGCATCAACTCTCTGCCCTACAAATTCCTAGTAGTATGCTTCATTTCAGAAGATGGCACAAACTCTAGCTTTTTAAAAAATTTTTAAAAAATTTAAAAAATTTTTAAAAAATTTGTTTGTTTACCAGGTTATAAGTATTTCCTCACTTCTACTTTCTGTTGTAGTGGTAATGATTGCAAATGGTAGGTCTAGGTTTTCTTTTTGTTCTGGTATGTGTTGAGATGCATTATAGCACTAAAGATGGTCTATGTCAAACTCTCAGGAGTACTGTGAACTTTATTGACAGACTTTGCAACTCTGCTACCTAATAATATACCTGGGAAGTGTGGAGGGGAAAAAAGGGAGGTGAATGAATTTACTGCTGTATAAAGCCTGTATTCTCTCTGATCTTGGGCAGTGTGAAACAAACTGTCCTTTCCTAGAGTCTTTGAGGTCAGAAGGTTGAAAAGCCTTCCAGGATTGAAGTCTGGCATGAAAGTTGTCCTTTTGTGCTTTGCTAACTGGAATCAAGGAGCCTCATTTGTTTCTCCTGTTTTGTTTATTTGCTTATATCACCTATATTGCAAAACCATTCTTCTTTCATCGCTGTAATAGCAGGCCTAAGTAGTTTGCTTGACCTTTAACGGAGGTTTGTGAGAGGGAAAGATGCCAGAACTTCTGCCCTGCTGTTCATAGCTGCAGCTTTATCTCATCTTGTGGCTCAGAAGGCTGCTCAGCTTTCGTCAGAGAGTTAGAAGTGAGGCCCCACAGGGGCGTGCTATCTCTGGCTAGTGAAGGGATGAAAAAGGGGAAAAAATTGTCTTAATGATGGGCTATTCTTCAGCTTCTTGTCTACCAGCATAAACTGACTAGATTAGGAAAGCATTTCCTGAACTTTTAATTAAAAAGAAATCTTTCCTCTGTCTGTCCCTCTGTCTCCTCTGTCTCTGTTTTTCTTTCTCCACTTAGTAATGAAAAATAGAATCTGGAATAGCCTGGCATAGGATGCTCTATACTAGGAAATGATCTGGTTTTTAGTCATAGATGTTATTCAACAATGAAAGAAGATGAAGTGCCAGTGACATCTAAGCAGCAAGCTCTGTGTTGCTGTAACTGAAGGGTGAACCTATAATACTGCTTAAGTGTGATAGTGTATGCTTGTTTATTATTTTTTCTTCTGGCTAAAAAACAGACAGTGCAGTGGGAACAGTGTACCTCCCCCGTTAAGATAAAAAGCACCAGTGTGCATGACTATCATCTAATGCAAACTTAGCATGTTCAATGCTCTGGGATTTCAGCAGTAAGTCCAGAATATGCAGCTAGCTTTGAAGGCACAGCAAGCACTATAGTTATCCCTGTGTCATGAACATATAGTTCATACCCTAAAGTGTTTCAGAATACCAGAAAGTAAATTTCAATGTGCCTACCATTGCCAGTTGTCTGTGGGTCAGCTTTGCCTACCCACTCTCAAGCTGAGCAGTGCTTCACTCCAGTTCTAGGGTGTTATTTGACTAAAGACAGCAGGGTGGGTTGACATTTTGCTCTCTGTCTATACAGTTCTGTCTGGATTTTTTCCTTTATAGGTCCATGCATTTTATTTAAAGTTCTAATTAGCAGGTGTTCTCTTGCTGTAAATCTTGGAGGAATTCCCATTTTTCTCTGCTGTGGTACTATCTCCTTCATGTACTGATGCTGACCCAGAGGAATAAAGCATTCAGTAGCAACTATAATCCCACACATTTGGTTTTCCTCTTATATGTACTCAGTTGTTTTCCTTCTTCTGATAGGAACAGTTTTGTTTCTCTGGCATCTTAACAAAAGCAAGAAAGTTGCAAAAGCATCTCAGCAAAAGGAAAAAAAGCATTTTCTACTCTTTCATTCAGTTTCAAATACACTTTCTCCCTAGTTCCTAGTGTGTGCAGGATTGTCCTTGTGTCCGATATTACTCACATTGTTTTGATGTGTGCACCGTATCAAAGCAATTATAGTAATATCAGCATGTAAAGTGACTATTTAATACCACTGATTATTAGTCAGATAATGCTAACAGATTTTGGAGTCTCTTACATGTATATAACATTGACTTCTTTTTCCATGCTATATAATTCAGGCATGGCTCAAGCTGATATACGTTGAAGAAGACATGGGAACTCTGTTTCTGAAACCCAGTTTACAAGTGATGTTAAACATGAAAAACTTGGTTAGATATGGAGCGTTTGTGTTCAATTTCTAGGGCTAAGTAACATGGCAATTCCAGGCAGTTATGTTTGACACAAGGCAAAAATAATTGTCTGAGTAGAGATATTAGGATACTTCACTGTGTAGGCTAGTTGGCCCTGCTGCTGGCTTGTGTGGCCTAATGTTCCATGCCTGAAAATGAGAGGCAAACACTTGACCATACTTGCTAACAGCCCATATCTAACTGCATTGTGCCTGTTAATAAGTTTAATCAATACAGCTGATTGCAAATTTTGCATGTTTGAGTCCCATGTGGGGGGATTTGATTCACATAATGTAAACAAGATGGCTAGTTAAATCTGTTCAGCATGGGTAAGATGGGAAGGATCTGGGGTACTTAATGAGAAAGTCCTGTTCCTGTGACCCCTATTTCCTTTCCTTTCAAAAGTCTGTGGAAGTATTTATGTCAAAGAGAACTTAGGCCTAAATTCATAAGGAACATTATCCTCCCAAGTCGTTATTAAATTAAACTCTGTAAAACATCTCTCAGAATTACATAGTCTTCTTTGGAGACAAAATGTCCACTGATCCATGTTTGATCACCACAAACTGGTCAAGTATCAGTAACCTTTTATTGTCTGGTGTGAATACAAAGAACTCTACTCTGGATAAATTTGGTACTAGGCCATAAAAATCCCCCAGTATTTGTGTATAAAAGACATTTATAAATGTCCTAAGTATTTTGGCGAAAACCCCACAGCAAGCACAGACAGGCTAGAGCAATAAGCAGGAAATGTATCCTTGAAGTTACAGAATAGGCTGTTCTCTTACTGCCCAAGTCAAGGGCAAAGGGGCATGTTGGGAACTAAACTGACAGGCAAAGTCACAGTTCCCACTGAATTAGGACAGCCAAGCTTGTTAGGGCAGTTGCTGTTGGGCAGTTTGTGCATTTTGATTAAACTCTGGATTCGTGGGTAAATTATTGAAGACGTAAGGTTTGTAGATTCTGATAATATAAAACATTTGTCCCTTCCATTTGTCCCTAACAGTGTCCAACACTCCCTCCCTGTGCACATACCCTCTGCTCTTACACGTACTTGACCATGGAAAATCTATACAACCAGTGGTGGCAAAAGGGCAGAACAACTTTTATGGGGTGATGGAGGGAAGATCTGTCTATCTCTACAGGAGTTGCTTGACTACAAAATGTGATTGTCAGAGAGTCTTTTTATGAAAAATAAACACCAAGAAGATAGCTTCTTGATAAAAATGAAGAAATACTGCACTTGTTCCCTTTCATAAAGTTGCTGGTGCTTTAGGACAGAGATGTAGTATTGGCTGGCTTTGTGGAGAATGCATTCCTACTTCTACACCCATGCACCTCTCTTTTAAATGGGCAAAGTTGCAGTTGCATGGATTCACCTTCATGTTTAAACATCAGTATTAAATTTGGGTTAGATAAAGAAACAGATTTTGTGCAGCTGCAGCTCCTGGACTTGGAAGCTGCTGAGGCACCTCTGTCCTTCAGGAATGCTGTTACCGAGGTGTGGTATTCCCCACTCCCACACAGTTGTAGCCAGTCTTTTCCTTCTGAAGTGGGAGCAGCTCTTCGTACCTCAAGATTTTGCCTATCACTTTACTAGTCCAGCATATGTCCCAGGACTCCAAGAACAATGTCATATAATTATCCTTCCTCTTCCTTCCTCTGCAGACCCCTGGCAGGAGGTGCTGGCTCATATGGGAAAAATCCAAGAGCTTTGTGGTTGTCACCATCTTTTTTTTTGGTGTTTGAATAGACACTGGCATAAAGGGAGTCTAGCACTGCCACAACACATCACCAAAGCCATCTGTCCCAGTAGGCAGCAGTACAATTACCCCCTTAAGCTCTCACTTCCTCCCTGCTTCCCTATGGAGTATTTTCATATCCTGCTCCCTACAGATACTTCACTTCTTCCACTTTAAACAGCTGAAAACATGGTCAGATGGTAGATTTCTAATGTGAATAATCTCACAGATTAGGACTTCTAATCACCTACCCACATCTGCACTGGGAAACAGAACAGCACTTTAATAACAGCAAAAGGTAGTGGCTGATTTCTGTGTACCAGGACATGTAGCAGAGAAAAGAAAAAGTCTTTTAATCTCTAATTATGAGGTGGTCTTTGCTCATAAACTACAGTGTTTTATATTAACTGAATGTAAGGATGGTATTAAAATCTCAGGAATATATATGGCAGGAATGTAATTTTTGAGGCTTGCCAATAGAATCACTGAAGGGTGAAACCAAAACTCCCGAAAATAATTCCCTACTCTATTGCTTATCTAAAGAATGTCCCCTAATGGATCAATGATACTTGTTTTTCAGCTTATACACCACACACACTTACAGCTTTAAATTTAATTTTTCATAAAGCATTTTGCAAGCAAACCATTTTATATATATATGTCCATAGCATCTATAGGTATTTCTTTGTGCATACCTATATTTAATGCAAGTTTTCATAAATTTAATGTAAGGTTTTTTTTGTGTCATTGCTTTAAGAGTAATTTCACATATTTGACTATTACTTAGCACTAGGCACAAAAACTTGATCACTAATAATGTGCTTAAAGCACACATTTCTCTGGAGTTGAACTGATTTGGTTTAGCTTTAGCTAATAGGCTTTAGCTACATGGGAAAGAATATGGGCTAAATCCTCTAGGCTCTAGTCCTGCAGGCATTTGTGCACAAGTATAATAGCTTGCAAAGCAAAGATTTGTTAGGCCTAAAATCCATAAAAACATTTACTTCAGTAACTCTGTAAACAACACTAGTCAAAGAGAAAAATAATATATAAAAGGATGACACTTATCTAAAAGATCAAGAGCTGAATAAACAATTTGTCGGGTGACATCTCAAATTAATGATTGGTAATAAAAGGATAAAATATTTTAGAATCTTACAGTCCCAGGGTTCTTTCCACATAATTTTTATTTTTCACATGATAAGTGGAGGCAGATTCACTGGTTTAACATCTGCTAGTGACATGTTTAAATTAATATTAACTGTCTACGTAACAGAGTAAAGTGGCTGTTCTGTCAGATAAACATATCTTGAGATGACATCAAATCTTGATGGTCTCTGGTGGAAATCTCAAGTAATGTTCTGGGTTTGCTTGGTCTCAGCACATCAGTTATAGCTAAGTGTTCCTTATTTGTAGAAAAATGTTATTACTTTTTGGACTATTGGTCTTTGACTGACTTTGGACTGCTGGGCTTGGACTGACTGTTTACTTCCCTCAAATACTGGCCATCACCTATGTTTTTATAGTCAGTGGCATGTGCTGTAGTGTGGGCAGTATTGACTGTGAAATACAAAGGATGTGCACCTTCAGCAAGTTTGAGTGCACCATCAGCAGGTTTGCAGATGACACCAAGCTGAGTGGTGCTGTTGATACACCAGAGGGACAGGATGTCACCTGGAGGGACCTGGACAAGCTGGAGAGGTGGGCCCAGGTGAACCTCATGAGGTTCAACAAGAGCAAGTGCAGGGTCCTGC
>JANHFX010000627.1:128701-158471 GCA_027560015.1 Chloroceryle amazona | reverse complement strand
CAGGGAGGTGGTTGAGGCCCCATCCCTGGAGACATTCAAGGTGGGGCTTGACAGAGCTCTGAGCAACCTGCTCTAGTGGAGGATGTCCCTGCTCTCAGCAGGGGGGTTTGACTGGATGACCTCTAGAGGTCCCTTCCAACCCAGACATTTCTATGATTCTGTCTTCCTTATTACTGTATTACATTTCTGGCTTACCATCTAATTTTATTGCCAGAAGATATGCTTCCAGGATAGCTCTAATTTAAATGTTTTTTAATTCTGTGAAGTAAATGTGGAAGAAGGATTATATTTTTCCATGTTAAGAATATCTGTTGCTCTTTTAAATTTTTGTTTTAGGGTCACAATATTTCAAGGTATTATTTTACAAAAATATAAAATCAAACCTTGCATAAAGATGCCAGTTCTGATCATGACTCTGAGTTAACTTCTGTTAACTCTAGCATCGGTTTTTCCTGCCTATAGAAACATAGTGGTGATGCTGACAGGTTGGTAGTTCCCAGGGTCCTCCTTTCTAGCTTTTTTGAATACAGGTGTAACATGTCCCTTCTTCCAATCACTAGGGACTTCACCTGACTGCCATAACTTCTCAAATATTATTGAGAGTGGCTTGGTGACTACATCTGCCAGTTCACTCAGAACTCTGGGATTTCATATTTTCCATATGAAAATGTTTCTAGCTAAAAGGAAGTGCTTTGAGCAATACGCTGCTTCCATATTTCTAGGGAAAAATAGGTAAGAACTTCTGGGAATGTTAGTGTTTATTATACATATGACAAGAAAGAGTTAATCAACAATATTGTATCTTATTTTATTATGTAGCATTTTACACCACTGGGACCATATTCCTAATGATTGCAAACTGGCATCATTCCACTGACTGTAGAGAGTTACAGCAGCTGAAATTTGTTTGTTAAGTTTTGGCAGTATTTTCCAATTGTACATTGTATTACAAGTGGCACATTATTTCAGTGCTGAAGTTTTATCATATCTGAGGAATCCCTTTGTACCTTAAGCGGACAGAACATTCTTCCTGATGTGGAAATAAACAAGAGCTATGAAGTGCTTAGCACAAATCACTGTAAACAGTTACTTCAGGTTTATTTGCTTCCCAAGTCTGCTGGTTGCTAGAAGATACGACACATTATATGTGCAAGAACAGACAGTGTGACGCCACTGTACTGGGTACGTGATTAATAAAGAAGCCTATTTTTAACAGCAAAACAATGTGCTATATTTAGAAGTAAGCAAGAGTATACAGATTTAGACATACTAAAATGCTGCAAATGATCTTAAGATAACCACAGAACTATTTTTTTGTTATTTTGAGCATAGCTATTCTGGCTATTCAGGTTCATGAGAATGTCACCAAAAGAAAAACCATGTATCTTACCTAATTCCCCTTATTCCATATGTTGCTAGCTAATTATAAATATTTAAGGATAAACATAAGAGAAAATTGGATAAGATAAATATAATTAATTTGAATGTGATTTTCAGATGTCCTGCTTGATAGGTCCCCAGGATTTAATACTGTTGATTTTGTGGTTTAGAAGTTCTTTCATAATTCATTTTCACTAAGACGGTTTTGTTTCTTTTTATCCCCCCCACTATCTTTTGATTATGATCATCTCTTGGCCCAAGGAAAATGGATGCTGTCTTCTTTTGGGATACATTCCAGAAAAAGTAACCACTTTTAGTGTGAATAAAAAATATCTGATAAGAAATGGAAACCAATTAGCTGGATAGTTATTTGCCCATTCTCTATTTAATGTGTCCTGCATGCTTTTAGATAGTACCCTTCATGAGGGATGAAAGCATTGTATAAGCAAATATTCTTCATGTTGATTCCATGGACTGATGTCTTGCTAGACCAAAACACTGTCATTTTGGTACTTTTGTTAATACCCAGCCTGAATCCAAGATCCTGCAATGATTACAGCATAGATGCAGCCTTCAAAATTGGTGAATATTTTGCACGGACTTCATTGGAAGATGGTAGGCTCATTGGTGACTCCTAAGTAACCTAGCCAAACCCTAATCCTAGATTCTGCTGAGCATGTGGAATCATACAAGGAGGTTAATTGAAATTCAATAGGATTTTGTGTGGACATCAACAGAGCAATGTGGTCTCTGTGTTGACTGGCAGTATCAAGGCTTTCATTTATTAGTCTATACTGTGTAGGTGGCATTTCATGCAAACTTTAATGTCTCATTTTAGTTATGTATCATTGTAAAGGAATAATCAAATAGCATGGTAAGCATTTTTTGCAAATAATGTGCAAATTCTTGACATTTGCTTTCTTTGGCATTATAGACTTGAAAGTCTAATATATTGAAGTAGAAACCATGTGTATAAAAATTATTCACAGCAAACCTGTGTAAAACCTTTGCTTTGGAATATCGTGATTATAGTTGAGGAGAGAAAGAAAAACAATAAATGGAGCTTGGAGAAAAGGCTAACAAGCTAATAAGGCCTTAACAATTTGATTTTGTTGTTGCTGTTGTTGTTACAGTGTAATTCACAAAAGAGACTGTATAGCATTGAAATAGTATACTGAACAAAGATGGAAAGCTTGCAAGACTTCATAGAAAGTTTAAAGAGACTTCACAGACTTCATCTTTAATATGATTTGAAAGGCTTCATAGATTTATTTTTTTTTTTAATGGTAGTTGTGTTAGGTTCTTATAGTAATTTTCTAAAATATTTTAAGTAACTGTGAATCACAGTGGATTTAGAACTCTAAAACATCTTTTTGAGTCAAACTTTTTTTTTTTTTTAATATGATAATGGATATCTTACACTTTTGACTTGATTATATAAAGTAAGTCTAGAAGGAATTTCACAGCAATATCAATTCTCTTTTTCTTTGCAGTTCTCAGCATATTTTTGAACCGGAAAAACTATGCCTTTTATTACAAATTTTAGTTAATGTTTTGACTAAAAGGATTGAGCATTGTTATAAAGATTGGCCTATACAGTAGATAGGAAATATATGAAGGAAGACATTAGTTATGAAAGTATCCTTGGTTCAAAGTTTTAGTTGTACTCTTGTGTAGAACATATTGCATAAATCAAGGGTTTTTTCATGTTTTTAATCATAGAATTCCCAAATGAAATGAAATACTCCATTGTTCTTAAAGTTTAGTGGCAAGTCTAAAACACCTAGCACCACACTTGAAGGGCTGTGTCTTTAGTGTGTTATTTTTAATTTTAAAATAAATGCTGCCTTTTCTGTGCTCATTATTGCATTCCAATACCATTTTCCCTAACCTCACATTCCTGCCTGATAATTAGTTGCATACAAAGTCTTTTTAAATATACTGTATGGTACTATAAAGTGGTAGCACTCATGCACTAAAAGCAAAGTTATTCTGGAATATTTTTCATTGCCAAACCTGAAATGCTATGAAGCCACAGCCATTTAAATGTCTTGTCAGGATTTCTTCTACTTAGCATTTAGCCGTAGGATGGTCACTGTAGATGGAACTTCTGAAGAACACAATTAAAACAAATCCTAGGTTTAAGTCAGTGTCAGACGTTAGCTGTATTTACATGACCTTAGTTGCTCATCTTTTATGATGTTTCCAGGACACTGTATATGGTCTGCATTTTGAATATGACTCTTGTGATTGATCCAGAGCTCAAATAGAAGAATTTTATTTATTTAATTTTCTATTTTGACTAGATAAGATAAACTGGAAACAAGCTACTAACTTAGACAATAGCAATGATGTTACTAAATTTTCTGATAGGAATACCAGTTCTGGTTATTTAAAATCAGGAATAATGAAGAAATTCATTAGTGATGTCAGTCCAGTTTCTTAGAGCATCCAAGTAGAGTTAGCTAACAGCAAGCTCCCCATCAGTGGAAGAAGTACTAACTTTTAAATCTGAGATGTAAATTGGTGTAGAATCAGACTGCACCCCCAATTGTTTGATCCCTCCTTTCTGTAATATGTGACACACTTGAATCTAATAATGATCTTAGCACTATTTAAACAGCATGTGTTGTTTTGTTTTTTTTTAGTGACCTTCGTTCATTCATACTTATTTCCCTTTTATATTTGCCTTCCAAACCATCTGAGTTATTTGGAGTTACTGAATGTACTCAGTTGGATACTTGGATTTTCTGAATTCTTTTACTATTACTTATAAACAATCTGAAGACAATGGTAATCTTTCCAATCAGTTTATTGGGAAAAACTAATGATTAATTCAATCATATCATGACATTCCAGCATTAACTTGTGTTTCTAACTAACTCTCAGAATAAAAAATATTTAAAAGATATGGAGGAAAGAGTAGGCATGATTGTAACATTACCTTTTAGTATCACCAGTCAGGAATCTTGAAGTAGGAGGTGGGGCAGACCACTGAGTTGTTATGAAATACCTGAGCATGAAACTTGATCTGCACACCACTCACTGAAGAAAGACAATCTATCACCTTCATTCATTGAGCAGCTCACAGAAGAGGCCAGTGACTTGTGTGTTTCAAGTACTTTGAAACAAACCATTACCTGATAACTATCTCTCTGTCCTTTACGGCCCTACAGAGCTCTCTGATGCCCACTGGTGTGTTGCAAAGGGGGAAGGACCAGGATTTGATTTGTTGCTATACATTGTGATTCCAGGGCAATCTGTCCATATCTTGTCTTCAGTGGCAATGAGGTTAACACCAGCTGCCAGTCTTAGGTCAGTTAATGTGAAGTTCCAGGACGAGGTAGCCACTTTACTTGCCTTTGGATATGCAGACAGCTGGCCAGATTTCTGGCCCATGCAGTTCCTGTCTGTGGAGCTACTCATCTGTCTTCTTGGTAGAGGCTGAAATGAGGAGGGAGGAAGAAATATCTGACACATAAGGAATAACCTGCCACTTACACTTAAAATATTATCTATATTATTTTATTTTTGTTAGGCTCATCTATGTTCCTTCTGTTCCCCTTCACCCAGCAGGATCTATCACCTGTAAATAGCACAGATGGTCTGGCTCCATCTTGTCTTCTGACCAACTTTGCAGACTGCAGCTGGTGGGGCTGGAAGCAAGGGACCAGCTGGTGCAGGCAGGCAGAGTCTGAAGCTTGTAGAGGTGGAGGCTGTGAAGTTTACAGAAAGGGATTTGATAGCTCCTCCAAGGAGATAGCCACTACTGAAGCATTGGAAGTAAGGTGACTACTTGTCCTTTTACCATCTTAAGCACAAGTAGTTTGTGGGAGCCACTAATAAATGAGAGCTAGAGAAGGCACTTGGGTGTGCAGCAGTATTGCTGCCTAATGCCACTTTGTGACATGTTAAAACCAATGAAAAGCACTCCCACTGTATTGCATTAGTCATTGCTGACTGATGATTGATGGAACTCAATGTAGTAATTTGGTCTAATCTGATGTTTTATCTTAAAACCTGATTTTTTAAATAAAAAATAAAAGATAGCAATCTCCTAGTGTAGAAAAGTCAATTAAAATTCACAGAACCAAAGAGGATAGTATTTACCTGCTTAAACCATAGCCCTGTTGCTATTTACTTGAAGTCATTTGAGGGAAATGGAGTAAATTGTCTTTGTCTTTAGTCATACAAAACTCTTAACCTTGGGTATCGTCTAACAATAGGATGTGTAGAGAGTGATTATTTCTGGCTTTCAGGTCTTTTCTCCCAGAGGAACCATCTTTGTTCTTTTTGGGAAGGAATTCAGTCATCTAAAAAAAAATCCAATAATGACAAGTTATTTGGAGAACATCCACCAACTTGTTTAGTTTTCTTGTTAACAGATCAAAGAAAACTTATGTAATTTTTATATAACATTCATGTATGCATACTTCCTTTCTCAGTAAAAGTGGTAACTTTACCTTGCCATGCTTCTATTTGTTCTGTTTATTTTAATACTATTGTGTTTAAAAGCCTGCTGTTCTGTCTGAGCTGAAATGTTCTCTATTTACAGCGTCCATCTTCACATTAATATGAACATGTTTCTAATCTTATCATGCCTTTCCTGATATATGGACAAACAGAAATTTTGATACTTGAATGGCTAGTATAATTCTAATGGTAAGATCTGTTTTAAACCTTACTGGGATGGATAGACTTCTGTAACTTTTTCAGTTAGCTTTCTAAGCAATTCTAAAATCCTTAAAATTGAAGTGATATACAAACTCTCCTTTAGTTTGTGTGAATACTTGATCTTAACAACACTTAAAGTACAGCATACTATTTACTCATTTTCATGCACATTTTTCAATTATCTTGGCTAATATAAAGAACCAGGCACAGTTTGTAGCCCCTTGTTCTAACTTTCTTCTGATCTTCTTCCTTAACTTAACATGGAGTGTTAACATATTTGAATAAGAAACAGCTTCCCTCATAAAGATCAACAAAAACAAAACAAAACACCAAAACAGCAGCTGCTTTTCAGAGTATTTTCTGAAGATTATGAAATTCAATTTGTGCATGTTCCCTTTCACTACTTTACTTGAAGGCCTGTGTTCTTTCCAAGTTCTGCATTGCTGTTTTGTATTTTTAAATTTATATTATATTCACATATACTCTTCTGTCACAAGTGAGAGCAATATATCTATGAATAATGAAAATAGTATCTTGTTTATGACTGCACTCAGTGTTTGACAAAGTATAGAGAATTCTCAGGACATTTGTGATGAAAACCTAAATTATAATAAAGCCTAAAGGTAGAAACACAAACTGCAAGGCAGCATAGCATGATCAGATTATTTAAACATTATATACCACTACTTTTTATTCAGTATTAGTATTTTCTGGGTTTGAGGAAATCCTAATGAATTGGGATATGCTGAAAATGCTGCCAAGATTATATTTCTTGTAGTATTGCTGTATTTCCTGTGCTAACATGTTAAAAATGAGCAAACACTAGGAAATTTTGAAAAACATTATCCTCCTTCTAGGCTAAATCCTCCACCAAGACTGTTCAGCCAGGCAGTAAAAACAAATTAAACACACAAAACCACATCCTTCAGTTTATGTATTCTTGCACAAGCTGATCCAAATCTCTAAATGTTTTGAGGTCCACTTGTCTCAAAAAAACCCAGAATGTTGTGGACAGTGAATGCATTATCATTTTTTAAGGGAGATGTCTGCCATACATCATCAAATGTTGTAAATCCTGGTTGTCTCTGTGAACGTAAGTAATTTTCAGTTATATGGTACCATCACACATGGCATGATGGAACAATTCTGAAAATTCATGCTGATTGTACTGTAGACATCAGTTATGTTTCTAATCGATTCTATTTTATTTTTTTTTTCCCATGTCTGAAATAGAAAGATCTATATACATACCCAATCCTTCTCTTGGATTGGGGAAACAAAATACTTACAGAGATTAAAGTCTGACAGATCTGTATACCTCTCAAGTGCAAAGTCGTTGAAAGGTGTAAAGAAGTACAGAGCTCTTTATTGTCGACAGAGATATAGTAGCTCAAAGTACTTTTTCTGAAAGTAATTTATGATTAATCCTCAAGAAGTTGTTCTTAACCATGTCATTTATTGAAGGAAAATGCCCAGTCTGAAAGTGGTAATCCCAGATGTCAAATTCTGCTAAACTTGAGGATGTATGGGACATAAGATGAAAAAATCAGTGTACGACAGAAGGCAAGGTACTCAGATGGTGTTACTGTCAGTAAAGAGATCTGAATTTTCAGCAGCTCAGGATTCAGACTGTAAAAATCTGTCATCCTGCATGACTTAATCTAGCACTTTGTGAAACCAGTGGCAGTCTTTCCACAGGCTTTGTGGTACTGTGGCAAAGCTCAGTGCTGAGCTTGCAGTAGTTTTGAGAACACTGAAATGTGGAAAAGCAGATAATTTGCTCACTGAATTGCCAGTATTATTGCTAGGAAACAGAAGTTCTTGATGGAGGATACAAAAACGCACAAAAAAATTTAAGAGTTGAATTTAGCAACAAGATTGTTGTAAAAAATTTAGGGATTCAGTCTGATTTGGATGAGGTCCTGAGCCTGTAGGCTCAGGACCTTTACTTGCGCTGTTATCTTCACTGCTGCCATTGCTGGAGACACCTGTATCTTCCATTAGCTTGAGGGGGATTTGCATGTGCTTAGCACTTCTCAAAACTTGGACCCTGATGCTTACACATCTTGCATGTTGAATTCAGAAACAGAGTCACAAATCTGGAAAAAAAAAATGTTTACTATTTAATTCCTTTTCAGTTCTGGTTAGGCCAGAAATACTGAAGCAGGAATCTCAGGAGCATATGGAACTGAAAAATAAACTTTTAGAACATGTCCTGTCATTCAGCCCTAATTCAGGTCTGTTGCCCTGTTTTCCTCTTGCTGTGAACCCACTGCCCTTGCTTTCAAGAGTGGACTGTTCCTCTCATGTTGATGATAAACATACAAGCAACATTCATCCAGTAAATATTTATGACCAACTTGTGAGAAACCGAGCATACTGCAAAACTGAAGATTTGACCTGAAGACTTTTGAGGTTCAAGCTGAAAATCCTGATACTTTATTCTCCTTCCTCTGTCTCGACCAGTCTAGCACAGGGATATTTTGGAAGTGTCTAAACAGCACTGGCTACCAAAGAACCTTAATATTTTTAGGGTTTATTCTTTGGAAGTACATGGATAATCAAAATGGAACAGGTGAGAGAAGTAAGTATTATTCCTACTTTACTGATAGGAATGAGAGCCCATTTCTCCTCAGCCACACAAGAAGTTCATGGAACAATTCCAAGATCCCAAACTCATTCCATTACCACAGGGCCATTCTTGTCTTGGATGAGTTTGTGGGGCCATGAAATACCTTCAGCATATTTGAAGCACCACTATTCAACCACTTCTCTCTATTTTTTAAATAAAAATCTACAGACACATGCTATTTCAGAAGAACTGCAGAGATATGCCCAATAAATATACCCAGTGCCGTGCTAATGAACATTGCTGTCAGTTATCAAAAATTAAAAGCCTACCCTCCATAGAGAGCTTAAACTACATAATATAACTTTCATTGCATACCTTGTAATGCCAAATTTCTTCAGCAGAGCCATGGTTCTAATTTACTTGTATTTGAAAGCAAACTGCAAGGAAAAACACAAAATTCCATGAACCTCACTGATGCACCCAGGGGGCATTTGGCACATTACCACTTAAAAACTATTTAATTCCCACCCCTCTGAAATTGCATCAACTATGATGTTCTACTATGAAATATTAGCATTTGTAGCTTGTACATCTGTCTGGAACACTTTGAGAACGTTATGAATGTGCTGGAAAATGTGTCCCCTTTACCTGAGACTTACTGGAGTCTCCACAGACTCACGTCTTTCTTCAAAGTTGGTATCTCATGCAGAAGAGGTTAAATCTGTTGGTTTCAATTTCTAGAGGCCTGGAATCTTTGTTAATATGCCTTTTTGAAATTTAGAAAGGATGTACTATGAACTTTTTAGATCTGTTTTGTTTTTTTCTGATTGTCCTCATTTGAACAGAAATAATTTTGTTCAGTGATTTTACATCTCATCTCAGTCTCTTCTAACCAACTGCACTTTCTGAAGTTAATGACATATCACTGCAGACAATGTCTGCTTCTCGCAATGATAATGCTTGTTGTTTAGACTTAGGACCAAGGACTGGAATGCAGAAAGGTTCTTGCTTATACTTGCTCCAATGAAGACCAAGGTCCCTGGTAAATCATGTGTATCATGCTGGGGGTGCAGTAAGTAAAAGGCTGCACCTGTGGAAGCCAGTGGCCACGATAGGTGACCCTAAACTGGCCAACGAAATATTCTATCCTATGTATGTCATACTCAGTATAAAGCTGGGGAATCACAAGGGTCATGACTCAAATTTCTGGCATCTGAGGAGGACTCTGTTCTGACTTTGATCCCAATCCTGAATGCAGTTCCTCAATCCAGCTCCTGAATCCTGTTTCCACCTGCCACTGAGTCCAGCATGGAACTTCCCCAATGTCTACTACACAACATCAGTGGTGATGGTTATATAGCTACCATCAGGGGGGTTGTTTTTAATTTTTGAGTTGTATATATTTGCATATATTTCATTTTCTTGTTATTATTTTAATCAAAAGTGGTTTAGTTTTCCAATGCATAAGTCTCTTTCCCTTATTTGTTTTCTGTTCCTTTTGGGAAGGAAGAGAGGTTAATAGAGAAAGTCCGTCATTGACCTAGTTACCATCCCAGCCCTAACTCTTGACACAGATAAAAGTCATGTTTCAGTGTAAATTTTCAGAAGTGTGCAAAATCAAAGAGGTAAAGTTTCTCAAAGGTTTCTTAATTCCACATCCTAATTCTACAAATAAGTTTCTCTGTCATGGGACTTATAAATTCTTCTACTTCTTGGCAGTTCCTTGAAATGAAATAAAGGGAAAATTTCTTTTCCTTATTTCATGTCTGACTAATAACCATTTTCATTTGTGCATTATGTTGAAGAATAGGTTTGTTTTTTAAATCCTTCATTCTAAGTAGTATGTTTTCCAGAGCATTGATTACATTACAGTGATAGAGACATACAAAGTGTTTTCTAAGAAACGTGATTACTTGGTCAAGATGTTTATGTATGTTTGTGAGAGAAGAAATATTCTTTTCTGCTGATTAATTTCAAGTCACTTTAGTAGCAACTCAGTAATCACTTAAGAAGTTGGAAAAGGAAATGCCTGTTGATAGAGCAGCTCATGATTTTATTAAACTTTCTGCCCAGTTCAGTCAATTCATACATCAAAGGTAAATATTAGAATGGGAAGGTTACATTTATTTCTGGTATTTAGCTGCAGATCCCTAAAATGTGTTTAGTCAAACTGCATTACAGCAGATATGGCACTGGATCTCCAACCTTACAAAAATATTTACCTTTGGTCTTGGTGTGCCTGTTGGTCTGTTCAGTGCTCTGTAAATTAAATGAAACTACATAGTGCTTTCCATGTCCTCACTTCCTGAAATCTGATTCTCTCTTTATGCTGGGTAAGGCCCTTCCCCAGGTTCCACTAAAGTACAGGGAAGTATTTATGCCCATAGCAAAGAACTTTGACTCAGACTATAGGCTGAAATATATTCACAGTATGTGGCTACCAAATTTTTTTAAAAGTGATTCTGGATAATATGTGATCTAAAAGACAAGGAGAAAAGTGTGGTTTTTTTGTTATTAATGTTTGTTATGAATATTGATGCAGCTCCTCTTTGCACCTACTCATCCAACAATAGCAAGCTCTGCAGGGACTAGTAGCATGAGGTGTGAAGGGTGCCTTTTTTCTTTTAATAATCTCAGCATTCATCTTAAGATGCTTTAAAGGTGAAGAAAGTCCTCATTTTCTCCTATAGTCTTTCTTCAAAGAGAGAGGTTGTGTCCCTCCACTTGGGGCAAGTTGGCTCATATTCTGGAACATGTGGAATTTATGGTTTACATAATCCACACATGTCTTCCTGTGAGCACAGGGTAGAATTATATCTTTTAACTTGTTTGTTGGAAAATCAACCAATACTGAAACAGAGTAGAGTCCTCAGTTTTGTTTCTTTCTTGTGTAATCACTTCTTTATTAACATTAATGAGCAGTCAGTGCTGGCTTTATAGCAGGGAAGATTTTTCAGGTCATCCCAACTAGGAGAATTATTTTAATTTTTTTTAACAAGAGAAAATTATCTTTGAAAAAGAAAAGTCAAAACTAAACAATCTATAGAAGTAATTTCTTTATGCCAATTGTATAGAAAAAAACACCCCAGATATATTCATGGCTGAGTAACTGAAGTTGGGTAATTTGAAATTATTGTTCTAGGTTATTTTCCATAACTGCAAGTCTCCTAATTTGTGTCTTGTCAATGTATATTTTAGGCTCCCTGGGGCAGAAACTGTCTTTTCCTATATCTGAGTATAACGCTTCTTTCCATAAGTTTGTGTGTGCAGCCTCTTAATATAAGTGTAGATTGGCACATAAATTTGCTAGTGTGTATTATAAAACAATTTATTGCAACGCACTTAGAGCATTTGAGAGCAATCTGAAACACCACTTCCTATAGCATTTAGCAGTAAAAAAGGTTTTTCTGTCTTTTCCTCTGAGACCCTTAGAAATCACTTACTTCTTTCTTTTTGACAATTGATATCGGTTAGATAAGACCCCAGACTAACTCTTTTTATTATGAATGGCCTTCTCTGCTTTCCTCTGGCTGGTGTCTCATTATCAAATCTAAAAAACACACATCAGAGGGATAGGTCTCTGAGTGTATGTCAACTTCCAGGATAAAAATAAGAGGAAGCACATGGAACCTTTTGTTTGCATCGTATTTGTTAACATACCTCCTTGATGAAACGTTGTCAAAGACTGAGGGCAAAACAAGAGGAAAGAGCTCTGTTTTGATATCACAGTGAATGGAAAGGTTACATTTATCAGACAACCCTTGGGTGAGATTTCTAAGCATTTAAGAGAATGTCATTGTGAAGCATATCTGCACAAGGCTGGAGTTAAAAAAAAATCTGATTATGTTAATGTATTCTGGATGATTTGGATGATATGGCTGCTGACTTCAATATCTGTGAGTACCCAGTGGGATAGCCCTTAGGTGATTTAAGGCCTGTAATCTTAACACCGTCACCTTTTTGTCAACCACTTCTTGTCTAAACCTCTCCACTGCAGATGGGTGTAGTAGCTCTCAGGGGCAGGATGGCCCTGCACTCTTGTGATCTTTGCTTGGTTCAACTACATCTCTGACCTGGTTGCTAGGTACTGGTAGTCTGTTAAATGTCTAGCTTATATTTAGCCGTGTCTCCATGGAAACATGCATATCCCTACAATCTGGGTTCCAAATCTGGTGATGTAAGGGTAGTCATCACTCCTAACACTGAATCGTCAGTCCTTAGAGACATTACTTTTGGAGTGACACATAGTAGATTATCATCTCCTGTTATGTTTTGAAATTTCTTACTCTTGACGGAAACAATGAGAACATATTTTTAATGAAAAATGTACTCAGTTTTTCAGCTATAAGTTTCAGAAGTACATACATCTCTTTTTTAATGAATCTAATTTTGATTAAATTATGATGGTTAAAAAGATGATACTGTAGGACACATATTTGTTGATAATTTTATTATTTTTGTAATATAATAATAAGATGGTCTCAAATCAATTTATTTGCATTAGATATGAATAGTAATAAATGGTTTGTTTAGATGCTGAAGTAACTTTTCTTAAAAAACTACAGAAGTGTCTGGGTCTCTTTTGCTGGAGTTACTGCAATGAAGCACATAAAAAATACCTTATTGTAGTCTCATTAAAAGTCTAAAGTGATAGCCAAATAGCACCAAGGCAGTTAAAGGAGAAGCATATATATACTGCAGAAGAAATGCAATAGGTGTAAAAACTACTGAACACTTCTTAAATCCACATTATATTGCAAAAGTAGCATAAACAAAAAGGTTTAATCATAACAACCCTTTATTATGACTTGTTGCCAACTCCAACTGTTGCATCTGGAAAGAAGTGATTTACTTTGGAGTTTTCTTTTCATGTACAATTTGCATATCATAACTAAACATAGCGAGGGAGAGTGAGAGGAACAACAAAGGGAAAAAGAAACATTTTGTCTGAGGCCAGATCAACACTTGCACCAGATAATGGTTGATGACTGAATTGCTTATAGTGAGTTACCTACCAGCACCAGCTGGTTTTCATCACCACAGTAAAGGGAAACATTTTACACAATAAGCATTGATCCCCTTGTTATGACTTGAAAGCTGCACAACTGCTTTTCATTCCAGGAGAATATGAGTGAAAAATCATCTTAATAATATGGCAACCCTATGGTATTGCATACATTACTTTCAGTATGTTATATAATAATACATGAAGCCAGGGCAGGAACACATTTTGTACCCCTTTTAATAGGAAACCTAAAACTGTGAATAAAACTTGTTTAGCCTAACTACATAGAATTTCCTTGACTGGGTTTATTTTGGCTTCTCCACTGTCACAGATGTTCATTATTACTGAAAGAAAACACTGTAAATTCAGCAGAGAGTTTAAATGAGGAAAGGAAGAAATAGGAATAAAATTTGAAAGTTTTGTGTTGTATGTGACCTGATCATCAGATCTAGAAAGTGTGTTAGCAACCTGCTATGATCTGGTTTCCTCTGGGGAAAGCAGTGACGTAAGTCCACTTACCCCTTATAGGAGCTGTTGAGATTATTGAGTGATTTGGCTGATGGTCAAACTAAAGGGAACACAACAAGGTGAAAAAAACTTTCAAAGGGTGTTTTCAGGTTTGAAGGAGATAAGATGGGTTTTGTTGCTCATTTATCACTTTCTCATGCCAGTGTGCCTTAGATGTGTCCAGAGGAATCTGGCCCTTGCAATTGCAGTCGCAGAATTCACACGGGAATTTTAGATGACCTTGTCAACTGTGAGAGCAGTGCCTTAGACAGTACAGAGACCCTCCCTAGGTTTAAAGAGCTCTATTAATAGATCTGTGGCATCTAGCCGAACTTTAGTCCTGGAGGTGTGAGCTTTTTCACTATTCTAAGGCTTTGCTTGCATATGTAAGGACTGTACAATGAAGCCTTGAATCTCACAAGATAACGGAGGCATAATCCCCAGTGCTCTAACAGCAATTATCTTTGCTCTATTTCAGCATTTTTTTCATGGATTCCACAGCATTTTTATCATTGGAGCTTTTTTCAAGCTGTTCTAATGGTGTTGGAATTTGAAACTCAAATTATAAATCAGTTGTATGTATTCCCATAGCTTTGTGCGTGTGTGCTTACAAATGTATGTCTTACTAGTACTGATCTGTTTTCAATCTTTCATACATCATCAGGGAATTTTCTTGCTAATTGGCATTTGCGATCTTAACAGACGTGATACTCCTCAAAAACAAGAGGGACTGGATTTTTTATTTAGTCTAATTGCTGCACTGCTGAGTGGTATCTCTCTAATATAGCTATTAGTTTAGAGGTTCAGAGTAGAAAACCCCTGTCGCAGATAGGTATAAATGCATGCAACAGACGTAGAAACCTACTAACACTGTAGTAAAAACCCTCAGCTTTTCCAGTTTGGTCTTCATTTATTTATCCATAGTGTGACCTAATGTCATTTTAGCTTACTAACAGAGCAGGGGGAATATGCTTTAGATGCAAAACAGATCATAAGCATTTTATGTCTTCAAACATTTTGAGAAAAGGAAAGAAAAATAAATAGGTAGAATTTCATGGTATTAAAGAAAATTATTCTGTAACTTCATTTATTTGTTCCTTTCATTCATTTAACATAATAGTAAGCTTTAGCTATTAATTTTTGTGTTCCACAAATCTCTTTGTTAAGATTTTGTTTAATTTCTTTATCATGTTTTAATCAGATGATTGTCATGAGGGTTTTTGTTGATATGTTGAATGGTGTTAGAAGTAAAAATTTTTTCAGCTTTCGAAGTTCCTTTAGAAACTCTTTGCACATTTCAGTGAAGAGAAAGACAAGCCAAAATATGTGAGGGCAGAGATTATGCAGCAGCCAGGAAGATGAAGGAAGGAATAGAATAACTCTGCTTCTTGAGAGAAGAGGCTTGTCAGAACCATATCATAAAATCAAGAACATACAGCTTTAAGAGCAGTTCTAAAGCACAAGATCACACTATGCTGACACTTGTACTCTGGTACATAGCTGAAAACTTAATGTTGTGGTCTTAATTTACCCATCTGAGGACACTGGCTGCCTTTCATACCCCTTAAGGCCTCTTTCTTATGCAGCTATTTATCAGGCAATGCTCCATCAGAATGAGAGTGTACTTTGCCCTAGACTCAATCTACCCTATTTCTCATGTAAATATTATTTTGTTAGCAAATGACAATGGAAAAACATGGATGGAACCGAAGTCCCTGTTTTTTCTTGTGATATCACAAAAGTTTGGAAAATAGTAAAATTTGTATTTATATATGCAGTGCCATTAATGATTTTTTTTTCTTCTTTTCTTTTTTGTATCATTTATATCACAGAAGATTTTTGCTTCTGGTGACCAAGATAGCTTCACCACAATGTTTCTCATGTAAATAATAATAATATAATTTTTGTTATGTGAACCAAGGAAAATGTACAAGGGGGAGGAAGAGTTTCAGAAATACCTTTCCTATGTGTTTTCTAGACAGCTTGAATGGATTTTTGGGCTTTATTGCTTTGTAAAAAAGATAAGCAGGTGGAGTAAATTTAAGCCACTAAATCAAAGCAAATGTACCAGCAGGTGGTCGACTTTTGAAAGTATGAGAGCTGGCAGAAGAACAAAAGGTTCCATTTTCTTTTTTAAAAATTGCCTTGGATTAGACATTTAGAAGAGAAATGTGGAAAGCCAAAGTGGGTTTTCTTTAATGAAATTAAGAACTCACATGTTAATGTCACATCTGAAATGGCTCTTAGTCATGGAGTGAATCAGTGAGTAACCTTTTCCAGCAGTCATGATTGCACTAGTCTTTTTGTAAAAATGCAAAAAAATCCCCCAAACTGATTTCTGTAAAATAGTATATATCAATATTTTATATTGGCATAACAAAGAAAAAGAAATACACTAATATAGGCATTGCACACATCAATAATTATAAGGTGTTGAATCAAACCATATGCTGTCGTAATTCAGATATATTCATGGTATTTGTCTTTAACCACTCAAAAAGTACTGGGGTCTGATATGATTCTATCAAATGAGCCTCCATACAGACTAACAGACTGAGAGCAGGGACACTCCAGTCTTCTCAAATGTGAGATTAAAGCAGCAGAGAATATTCTGGAAACATTCAATGAAAAATATGTGGCTTTTTGACTAAATGAACATTTAGTGAAAAAATACTTGCTTTCCTCAGTTTTTCTTCCATGTATTCCTCCCTGGAGCTTCAAAACACATTCACACTCAGTAAACTTAGTGCTAATGTTTATCTGAAAGAAAATTATGTCTCTAGCCATCTTAAATTTTGCATGTAATTTTTATGTCCGCATTGGCAAATATTTTTCCCCAACTTAGGTATAGTAAAGTGAAGGACACAGAGAATGGTTTTCATCATTGTTACATACTAGCCTTCTTTTTTTTCAGTGTTTTGAAAATGTTCTCTCATGATTGAATAATTTCTGTGAAGCGAGTGTAGGATATTGAAGTGAGCAGTGAGTGTTTCCCTACTTTTAACGTTTTCCTAACCCTTACATCAGGCTGTAGTTTAGTAGCGCTTTGGATTCTTCAGTCATAGCAAGATTACATGGATGTTCATGATGTTCATGAAAACAATGTTACAGTCTTTTCTGCTAGGAGGCCACCCCAACCTGGAAGACAATGACCCAATACTGTAATGTGTACTTTGATACTTGTGTACAGTGCATTGCCATGTGCACATACAGTGCTGTCCCTGGGGAGAGAATGAGGCAATAAATTATAGATGACAAATAGTAATGCATTATTGTGAGGTTAATAAAGTCATACAGAGTAGCTTTCTTGCTAAATTTCCACAAAGCATTGGTAAAATTTGGATCAATTACAGACAAGTGTTAAGATTAGATTCCAGGCATCACCTGATACATGGATATAGTTCACTGAAGTTAGGAAAGAGCTATATACAGTCACGGTCTCTCCCGTTCCAGGTTGATTCTTCATCTTCCCATGGTTTGTTTGTTTTGTTTTGTTTTACCTCACTCAAAAATCCCATAATAGTACTAACTGTCACAGAAAAACCTGCACTTTCACTTTAAATGTTTATATTTTTTTACTGAATGCTGCATTTATTGCTAGTGATATATAGTTTTGTGTATAAAACAATTGTGTTATGGCATATATTTCTTCTTTCTTTGTCTGTTAATCCAGAGAAGCTCTATATGTTGAAAAACATACAGAGAATCAGGTACATTACATTCATCACTGAGATTAAATCATAAGGTGAAAAGATTCACTTTTCCATATGTCAAACTATGGTCACTCCCAGTAATTTACTTATTACTTTGCAGAAATCAATCAGTTAGGACTGGAAAAAAAATCATTTAAGATGAAAAAGTAGGCAGAAGGAAAAACTGCAAAGCAAGATGTCATACTAGTCATACTATGTACTCATTTTCCTGACTCTTTAAATAAATTTGAGAGTGCACATAAGTAGAGTGCCCTGCTTTTTTGTTTGTTTGTTTGTTTGTTTGTGTTTTGGTTTTTGTGGTTTGTTGTTGTTGTTTGATTTTGCAATCCATTTATAAAGCTGAATGTAGTTTTATGGAGTGGTAGAGATTAAATCTTTGATAGACCGTGGGTTTCTAAAATTCTAAAGGTATGTTATGGAAATTCAGCCTGCCTTTGTAGTCACTGATAAAAAAGATTTAAGGAAGAATAAAAACATAGTTTAAAATTCTGAGTGACTGGAACAGGCTGAAGTAGTTAATTCTGTATTGCACAGCATGTTATCCCAATTCATTCATGTTTAGCTTTCTTCATCTGTTAACAGTTCAGAGAAACACAGTAAACAAACCCTATTGATTTAAATAATGAATTATCATTTTCTGCTATTTGTTCAGTTCTTTTTTTTGAAGTTAATATCATCCAAACTCTTAAGGTCTCTTTAATGTAATTTGCACTGAAGTTGTACCAAATGATGTCTCTAGAGTTCTGGTAAGAAAAAAAAAACACTTACTGTAGATGGCTGTAAGGTCATTTATTAATTGCTTACATAGGATATAGAAATTTGTATACAACAGTAAAAAACCCCTGCAATATGGCAATGAAACAGGTGGGTTCTTGTTACCAGTGCTGAGGCATGATGGGCTACACGGGTTGACATCTCCTCAGTGAGGATTCTTCTAATTTTGTGCCTCTTCATAATTTTCTTTAGTATCATCTACACGTGGCAGCCACACACCAGAGGGTCCAAACAAAAGATATTCCTTCCTTTTCTCCATTTTCATGGTCTCCTATGAGTTCTTTGAATGTTCCTTTTACTATCCCATCCTATCTCTTTCTCCCCTCTGCTGCTTCTGCTTTAGGATTTCTCCTTCCCATGTTCCAGACCCCACTATCTCCTCTTGCCAGAAGTTCTCTGCCCTATATATGACACATTCAATATATATGTTCCCTTTTTCCTTGCTGCCATCGCCACCTGTCATCCACTACTATCACTGCTAATGAGGACAGATCTGTTATATTACTATTTGTCCAGGCAGGAGGTAATTCATCTCACTTGTGTTTCTTGAACAATGGTCTTGAGAAAAATGACAGGAATGCTGAACTGAGTGTGGATATTGGGATGAACTGTCTATCAGGAGTGAGTATGTAAAAAACTGAAAATGTTAGGTAACCTTTAGGTAGTGAGAGTTTGCTATTATTAGTATATTGATAGTGTGGCAAAGTATCATTCTTCAGAATCCTTCCTTCAGCAGTCATCATGAATGCCACCTGTCACAAAGAGCACAGAAGAGGTATCACACCAATATTGGGTTGCAGTCTTTTTGCCCATTTGCAGTCTTTTTACCCTGGGAACTGAAGCTGGAGCCAGGGCTTTGAGTTCTGGAAGGTCCTTAGACTCAATCTTTGTACCCCATCCACTTCAGTAGAGGTAGCAGAGACAGGAACCAGCCTGGTTTTTCAAGATATCGCCACTTGCAAAGCAGCCTTAAATCCTTCTGTTTTGCTCAGCATAGTAACAGCCTGTTGAACACATTTTCTACATCCCATCATGAGTTAGAGTGATTCATGTTCTGTAATGCAACAATTTACTTAATATTATATATTTTGCAATATTCAATACTTTATCAATGTCATGTTTTACCTCCAATAACCTCTCAGTGTTTGTATTATCCTGTTGCACTTAGTTTCACAGATTGTCTATAGAAAAACAGCTTTCATTCTGCAGCTTTTAATTTGTTGCTTTTTTTTTGTATTTGTAAATGTTCTTTCTACTGTTATACTCTGAAGAATATATGAGCAATAGAGTAGAAAGTAGGAAACAGGTCTATAGCAGAGAATTATGGTACTGAGAAAGGGTTATAAAGCCATCAGAAGTTCCACAATGCATTGGGGTTTTTTTCTCATTTATTAAATACTACTCTGGCCAGGACATATGTCAAACATACTACATGAAAGCAAAAGCAGTCAAAAAAATTGTACTATTGTAAATATATGCCCTGGTTTATATTGTTTATATTTTTTTGGTACTATTTTAACAGATTTAAACTGTATACCCAGACATCGTTCACAACTAGATAGATAAGTAGCATATAATGACATATGTGTCTGATATGTAGTTCTTGTTGTGCTCTCTACACATTACCCACTGGTATTTATTGAAATCTTTTCCTGAAGGAATCACACTCCATGCAAGTGCTTAAATGTTGTTAGCATTTTTACAGGTATAGTTTTTTAAAACCAGTGGCAGCCTGTGACTTCTGTGTGGCTTGAGAGCAATTGAAGTGTGGATCTCATAGCAGGTCTGTGTGACTAGTACACTTGTGCAAAGCTGTACTGGTGTGCAAGGCGTGAGCGTTAAGCAATCTGGAATCCTGTCTGTGGAAGACAATGAATTAGCAAACATGGCTGAAGGTGACAGTGACAAATGGCCCCCAGGTCTCTGCTGTGTAGCCAGCATAGCCAAATTTCATTGCTCAGTCCGGTGATGAAACTAGTAGGGTTTCCTCCAGGGGACCACAGCAATTTATCCTCAGTTCCTATGGAGTGAGTCTTCTGGCTCACAGACACACACAGATAAAAGCCCCTGTCCCAGGAGAAAGTTAATTACTCTTGCTTAAAGGAATATACATTTATTGTACATCCTCCTGGCACTTGAAGGACACTTCTGGGGTCCTGGCTTGTATGTGTTTCATTCTTTAAATCTTGTGTTATGATAAAACTCAGAATTATCTGAGTCAGTAAATGTTTCACCAGTAATTCTGAGAAGTAGGAGTTACAGAAAATTGTGTGATAAGGAACAGCTCAGTGACTTGAGACCAGTGTTCAGTAGTGTTAGGTAACACACAGCTGCTAGTCCAAGGAGGTGGTATTCAATCCATTATTTAGGATATAATTTTCTATACCAGAAGTGTTATAAATCACTGCAAAAGCAATTTTAGAGAGTGGGAACATTAAATTTAACATTAAATTTTCCTCTACTATGATTTGAATTAATAGTACTGAATTCTCTTCCTTTTTGAAAGTGGTTCCTGTTTGAAATAAATTTCTTTGGCTTGTCAGAGAGAAATATTTTGAGAAATATTGTGATAACTGGAAATTATATTGCTTTGATTTTGTACTTTTCTAGAGATTTTTTTCCACTGCTGGATATACTTGTCTGTGATAGGCTCTGCAGAATGAATGACAGCTTTCTTTACATATGTTGGAAGGATTCAGATGTTCAAAGTTCATTAAAAACTATTCCCACTGATATGCTGTATATAAGTGTGATTTCTTCCTTAGGATCTTGTGAACACTTTTTATTTATGTTTTGCCATCCCTGTATTGCTCAATATGTCTTGTTATATTGCTACCAGGTGTCTTTGGGGTGAAAGGTCTCATGTCAGAATACTCTGGATCAGGCTGTGAAAGATAAATTTCAAGCACTTGTCCAAGAGGACTTGTTCTTGTTCCTGCCTGTCATGGCTCAGCTGCAGAGAAGTTACGTTGTCCTTTTGCTGCTGTTGCAAACACTCCTTATTCTTGGCTGTTTTGCATTTAGATGCACTGCCAAATCTTAGCAGAAATTATTGTAGAGATGGGCAATCACCCAGTCATCTTGAAAGGCTTGAATATCTGAATTTGTGTTTCTGATGTTTCACTCCCAACAGATCCATGGAGGTGATGGAAAACATTGATCCCACAGTGCCAGTTGCGTCATCTGTGTCTCAGACAGACAGAGTCCCTCTGATTTCCACAAGGTTTTCAAGCATGGACACTGCATCCCTCCTGCCCATAATTTCCTCAGTGTGCTAGGTTACAGAAAAGCTTACCAAAGAAAGGAAAGTAAGGTGTAAAAAGGGTGACTAATTTTTCACTGGGGGCAGTTAAATTCACAGTTGGCAGTTGCTGTCATATCTCATTGTTACTATGAGTGACCAGAAACAGGGAATCTCCATCCCAGATTTTGAATGTCTCTTTGCTGATGTGCTGTTCCTGCAAGGATCAGGGGGACAGGAGTGGGAGAGAGAGTGCAGCTCCCAGGTCTTTATGAACTGGAGAAAGCAGTGCTACTGCTGGCAGCCAAAGGGCAGACAGAGATATGGAAATGAGGCTGTGGTAGTTTGTTCTGCTCATTATGCCCAGTTCTTTCCAGTTCATTGGTTATCCATTAGCTTAGGAAGTACAAAAATCACCTGGAGGTATCCCAGCTTTTGTAGTGCACATTTAGAAGATGCATGTCCCTGTTGCTCTTGTGATTGTCTTTCCTTCCATTTGTGATTTTTCTCATTAGACAGAGACTTTAGTTACTAGCCACTTTGCCAGCTCCAGGATTTGTGGAAGCCGAAGAAGGGTGTTAGGCAGGGAGGAGTAACTGCACCAACCACAAAATCCCAGAACTCTTCAGGATGTAAATGTATTAAAGGTAACGATGTACCAATGCAACAAAGTGTAGATGCAATAAAAATATTGTCCAGATGTTATTGCATAGAAGCAAAATGAGTAAGGTAAAAATGAAAATATACCCCTAAATAGCTACTGGAACTTCACAGGTCTTAAATATGCTGCTGCAGAAACCTGTATGGTCCAATGGCACCTCATACATCACATTAATTGCATTGCTTGACAGATAAACCAAACCTTTCAAGGAGCTCTTCTCCCACTCTTGAGACTTTAATGCCACACTTTAAAACTGGGGGGTAGAAGAATAGGGAAGCTGAAATCACTCTGGATTAGTTTATTTGATTTATAGTACCATGAATTCCTTTTTCTTGTTATTCCTTTAACCTTAATGGAAGAAAGAAAACTCTCCAGTTCCCTGAGGAGAACTTTGCTTCAGAGAGCACCTGTGTATGTTCCCAAGTCTTCTTTCCTTACTTAATAAATGAGACTTAAGCAGATGTTTAAGCAGATTTTTTACACTGATGGGGTTATTAACTAATTGTTAGTATTATGTGCTAATATTAAGGATGCACTGAAGGCCCCTTGTGGTCTGAGGCCCAGCAAGTGGAAGATGTCTTTGTCTTTGTCAAGGAGGGCAGAGTGTGTGGGAAGTGGCTGGTACTTTTAGACAGCTGTGCCTTTCAATGTGTTGTGTATACCATTCAGAGCTGCCATAAATTATCCATGATGTTTAATTAAACATGGAGAACCTGTGGTCCTCTTTGTTCAGTTCTCTGTGCTGTGTATAGCTAACCCTTTAGTCATCCTCCCATATATTTTGAGAATAAAAATCCCTGCAGCTGGAACATGTAGTATTGGCCATGTTTTTTGTCCAACAAAGGCTGTAGGAACACAGAGTTCAAATTAATACATAATGTTTTGTTAAACTTCTGGCAACTTTACATGGACAGATTCGAACAAATGACAAATTGTCCTTGTCAGCATAATAAACTGTGTGTTTCTTGTAATGTACAGTACTTCTTGAAACAGCATACCCACAGAGTGTGTATAGTGTTCCTGGGGAAACTAGATTAAAAGCATGGTAGTTTGAAGGGAGATGTGGACTGCTGTTAAAGTTTAAGCTGTATCTGCTAGTGTCCAAAACCAGAATTCCTGGCCTATAGCTAATTGTGGTCGGGCAGAGAAGAGAGCATGGTCATGGAGAATGGTGGTGCAAGGGTAGTGGGCACAGCCTGGTGCTTCTCCAGATGTCTGCTTGCATGCAGCTGGCATCATAGCTCTGCCTCTGCAGCCAATGTCACATCTATGAGCTGCCAGGGCACAGAGCTTCAAAATGCTGTCAGGGAAGAAAAGTAAGAGGTCTGTAAGTCTGTCGTCAAAGGGTGTGCAGTCTCTTGTCCTCCAGAGGACAAACTGGTTTAACTGTTTGCATATACCTTAAGATATATCAAAACATTTAACAGGGAGATGGCAAGTACTTTTAATGCAACTTTGTAAGACTTATTTTTCAGTTTTGTGAAGTCTCTTTTTTTATGAGTGTTAGAAAGAGAAAAAATGCTGGGTTTGTTGCATTGGTTTGGGTTTTGTTTTCCTTTCTCTTTGATGGTTGGTATTCTGATTTTTCTCGTGTTTGTTTTAGTTAATAGTGAGGGCACTAGTATTCCAGTTTAGTAATACACTTTGTCAGTAAGATGATGATGGCTAGATAAAGAAATGCAATTGAAATCTTATAAACAAGCATTTCTTGATAATACTTTTTTTTTTCTGTAATTTCCCAATGACATAGATGGGGGTTAAGCAAAGTATTAAAAGGGCAAGCATAAACCTCATGTCAATATAACAGTAAAAACTTAATCAGTGATCCTAAACTTTAATTTAAAATATGATGATCTGATTATTTATTGTAACACTCAACAGTTAAATTTTTTACTTAATCACCGTATCTCCTTTCACTAGCACATAATCTACCAGTCATATGTTTTACGATGATGTGAGCTTGTATCTTACCAGCAAATGTTCTGGCCAACAATAGCATCATTTTTTCATAAGTAGGAGGAAAAATATCTTAAAAATAGCTTTAGATAAACTCAACCAGCAGTAAAAGTTTGATTGTTAATGCAGAAGAAATATGCAATACAGAAAAATGTCTTTTCTAAGTATGTCCTTTGTGAATACCAAGCCATAAACTGATACTAATTAATCTACAGTAATTAATGGTTATTTTAAGCATATAATAGAAAATTTTTAAAAAGGATTATAGAAGCAAATTATTTAATTTTATCAGGCAAATTTGATGGTTTTGGATTTATGTACAGAGAAAAGAAAGGTATGTTAGTGTGTTACATGGTGCTTATACTAAGAGACTGAAACGAAATAAAAATTTCAGTACATTGTCCTGCTATGGAACAGCATGAAATAGTCTTCTCTCATCAATTTTTTTTAAGGTTTACCAAAATCCAATCTTTTTATAAGATTAACCTAAGTCTGATCTTTACTTTCAGGTCTGTATTTAACCATGAAAAATATACATTGTGCATAACCATTGACTACATCCCCATGAGCTGAATTAGATATATATCTTCATTCTTTGGGAGCTGGTACATGGCTGAGGCTGTTACTATCCACTGAACTGGTTCACTTCAACAATACAAAAAGTCCATCACTGCCATCATAATGGAGAAAAAGTACTTTTCTACACTAAGAGTTATGGAAATAGCTTGTTTCAAAAAGAACTCCTGGGGGTGATAGCTGAGGAAACAGTTTAATTCTGTAATTAAAAGAAACACACAGCAGTAATAAAGACTACACTTATTCCTACTAATAGATAATACTATTGAAATATTGACAGCTTATGCAGTTGGAAATGCAGTATTTTACTTTGCCAGAATATTGTTTCAAAGGAGAACAGTTTTAGAGAATTGAATCACCTTTAAAATTTTTGGTCATTCACTTGATTATTTGAAAAGCTAATTGCAGTGGCAATCCATATAAAGAGGTATCCAGGCTGATAAGAACAAATATAACAAGCAAACTCAGCAGCGGGGGAGGATTTGCAAAAATTGTTCAACAGCAGCATTGTATAAAACAATAGTAATTTTTTTATTTTTTTCTTCTACACCTCTATCATGATATAGACCAACTGTGAAAGGTAACAGAAATGGAATGTTACCATGGCATCTGATCATCACAAAAGTATAGGGAGGAAGTAGGTTTGCAGCTTAGCTTCGAGTTTTGTGATACAGTCCAGCATGACCACCTTAGGAGAGGTGCCTGAGGACTGGAGGAAAGCCTGTGTCACTCTATTCTTAGGGCAAGAAGAAGAACCCAGGAAACTACAGGCCAGTCACCCTCACTTCCATCACTAGAAAGGTGATGGAATAGCTCATTCTGGATGTCATCTCTTCAGGTGAAAGAGAAGAAGGTTATTTGGATTGTTCAACATGGATTCACCAAGGGCAAATTGTGCCTGACAATTCTATGATGGCATGAATGTTTGGGTAGATGAGGGGAGAGTAGTGGATGTTGTCTACCTCGACTTCACCAAGACTTTTGACACTGTCTCATAACATCCTTATAGGTAAGCTTAGGAAATGTGGTTTAGGTGAGTGGACAGTGCATTAAGAACTGTCTGAATGACAGAGTTCAGAAGGTTGTGATCAGTAGTGCAGAGTTTAGATGGAAACCTGTAGCAAATGGTGCTTCAAGGGATGCGTACTGCGTCCAATCTTTTTCAACGTATTCATCAATGACATGGAAGAAGGGATGGGGTGTAACCCTCAGCACTTCTGAGAAGTACAAAACTGTGAGAAGTGTCTGACACACCAGAGGGCTGCGCTACCATTCAGTGAGACCTGGACAGGTTGGTGAGTTGGGCAGAGAGGAATCTAATGAAGTTCAACAAGGACAAGAATAGAGTTGAGTCCTGCACATGGGGAGGAATAACCCCGTGTACCAGTGCAGGTTAGGGGCTGATCTTCTGGAAGGCAGATGTGGAGAGGGACCTGGGAGTCCTGGAAGATAACATGTGCCAGCAGCATGCTCTTCTAGTGAAGAAGGCCAGTGCTATCCTGGAATGCATTAAGAAGAGTGTGGCCAGAGGGTCAAGGGAGGTTCTCCTCCCCCTCTATTCATCTCCAGTGAAGCCACATCTGGAATACTGTGTCCAGTTCTGGGCTCCCCAGTTCAAGAGAGACAGGGAACTACTGGAGAGAGTCCAAAGGAGTGCCACAAAGATGATGAGGGGACTGGAGCATCTCTTAAGAGGAAAGGCTGAGAGACTGGGGGCTGTTTAGCCTGGAGGAGACTGAGAGTGGATTCTTGTCAATGCTTATAAATATCTAAAGGGTGGGTGTTCATAGAACCATAGAATAGTAGGGGTTGGAAGGGACCTTTGAAGATCATCGAGCCCAAACCCCTGCCAGCACAGGAATGAGGATTAAGGTGTTAAGAGGATGGGGCCAGTCTCTTTTCAGTGGTGCTCAGCAACAGGACAAGGGGAAAAAGGCATGAAATGGAACACAGGAAGTTCCATCTGAACGTAGGAAAAACTTCTTAAGGGTGATGGAGTACTTGAACAGGCTGCCCAGAGATGTTTTGGAGTCTCCTGCTCTAGAGATATTCAAAACCTGCCTGGATGTGCTCCTGTGCAACCTGTTCTAGGTGAACCTGCTTTAACATGGAGGTTGGAGTAGATAATCTCCAGAGGTCCATTCTGACCCCTACCATTCTGTGATTCTGTGATTCTGTGATTCTGTGATTCTGTGATTCTGTGATTGTGATTCTGTGATTCTGTGACTGTGATTCTGATTTTGTGACCACAGATGTATGTCTTTTCCTCCTTGTGGGCCAATTTCCACTCAAAAAGAGGGCTGATCTAATGCTTTTTCCTATCCTTTGTCACTATAGCTGGACCAAACCATCTCTGTATCATAGCTAGTGAAACAGTAAAGACTGATTTGAGGCCTCTAGATTTTCTAAAATAGAGATAATTAAAGTTGCTCTACGAGCTTTAGTGTCAACTATGACTTTCTTGTGGTTAGTACTGTGGTAGTGACATACTCTATTATTCATTTTTCTCTCTAATCATTCTTGGGTATTTGTCAGTACTCTAAGTCAATACCTTCTTTGCTGCAACATAATATTGATATCTGAAGAGTTTCAGGTTTCAATCCCATGAAGATTTCTTGGATGCTACAAAGGGCATGTTGATCTTTATGCTCTAATTTGCTGCCAAAATATAATCATCTGTTTGTCAGTGTGCTGGTGGCATTCTAGAGCAAAAAAAAAGGAGCATTTGATAGACTAATGTGTGTTTAGCCGAAGAACAAATTGATTGCAAGGAGTTCATCTAGTGCCCAAACAAGCTGTAAGTGTGTCTTATATCTAGAGTTTCTGTAGCACTCTCTGAAGGGTAAGACTGTGCTTTGCCATGAATAAAGCATCAACAAAACCTAAAACCCCGAATGCAATATTTTCCTTTTACTGGAGGCTTGTGATGGTGGTCTACAAATTACTGGAAAGAAAGTCACGTGTTCCTGCTGAAATGATCAAGGTAAATGTGCCATTTGCGTGTGAAGCATGGTAGGAATTTCACAACAGGACTGTAAGAAAGTTTAAATGGCATATTGCTCTGTAAACATGACCTTCTGGTAAAAACACATACCAAATTCAGGACATCTTTGCTATATTGGAATCACAGTTGTTTACAGCTAGAGAATACCTCTTGGTTTCTTTCAACACAAAGCAAAATTAAATTTTAAAAGAAATGTGATTCAGTAGGTTTTCCATGAATTCTAAGTTTCATGTGCTTTTTCATTTCCTCCTCCTTCCTTTCCAGTCACTGTCACCAGATGTTCGTGTAAAACATTATGTTTTCAACTCTGGGTGATTAAAACTGGAAATTAAGTGTCAGTTAGAAAGCTGAGTAGTCTAAGTGCTTTGTATAGTCTATAAGTCAAATATAAAAATGTAACTATTTATACATTGAAAGTAAGAAAATTAATTTTGATTTACTTCCAAAGTGGATCATCTGAAAGACCTATATTAATTTCAGCACGTTTCTGTCTAAGTCATTAAAAAATACATCATCACGAGCAATAACATGTGATCATGTGTGTCTACCTTCCATGTCCTTTTACCAATGTCCAGCCTTCTTCAAGAGCTCCTGTCAGGCTAAGAAAAACTGAAATATTTTTGACATAGAGTGTGTTATCAACATGAACACCCCCAAAGAAATGTTATTTCAAACTCTTTTTGTGTTGTACAACAGAATTGCATGGGAAGGTATTCATGTGCCTTGCTGCATGAATATCCTACAAGCATGTGTTATTGTTACATAAAAAAAAAAATGGCACCACTCAGTAAGCAATTTATCATCATAATTAAATACACTGGTTTATCTGTACACAGCATCTGAGAAAACACACTTGAAATACTTTGAACTGATGAAGAAGGACATCTGGAACCCCTTGTGGATGCATTCTGTTACACATTGTTTCTGTCTTAATTTTCTGATATGTGAGTTCTTGACAGATTAAGTTGTGGAGAGTGTTTCTCCTTGTCTGGAAAAAAGAAAAAAAAGAGTCTGCACACTATCAGTGATTATTTACATTGAAATTATAGCCTATACAGTACTCGAGAAATCAGTACTATTCTGTAGTGCACAGGTTGTTGAAAGCTGATGAGGTGCAGTATTTAATGAGTTAGTACTTGTTGGGTGAGCGATGGTAATTGACCACTCTGTGCTTGCTCTTTGCCTACCTCACGTGGAATGTTTGATTTTATTTGCAGAAGAAGGAAGCTGTGCACCCAGTTACTTAATGTGCTCTGTTCTTTTAAACCACAGTACTAGTCACATAGCAAGAGGGAATGTCCTAGAAGGGCTTAATCTTCATATCACTGTAGGTTCTGCTGCCTGGGTGTGTGCTAACATAAGCCACAAAATCATGCTGTCCAAAGGAATACTTAAGTCCTGCATTTGCTTAAAATTTGGCCTGGTGATCAGAAATGTTTATACTGAAATAAAACATAGAAGATTACATGATTCCTATCCCAAAGAGCTCCCTAAAATCAAAAGCAAAACTGTGTAAAATAAAACCAGTGGTTGCTTCTGGCTCTAAGTTTTAGTCAGAACTGGTCTAATAGTTATAAAACATGGTCCAATGTATAGTGTAATATAATATGAGTTAGACTGTTCTTTGTCAATAGTGTCAACTAGGACTCAGAAAACTTTTTTTTATTAAAATATTTTACAAATATATGTGTATATATAGAAAGTATT
>JANHFX010000627.1:98948-128601 GCA_027560015.1 Chloroceryle amazona | reverse complement strand
ATAATTTTAATGTTTGTGTATATATGTATGTTAAATTTGTACAGGGAGAGATAGATATCAAATTAGGTACATATGCACACAAACACACATATGCTCTGTACAATTCAGAAATTTGGGTATTAATGTAGATTACCAATGCAGCTGTTAATGCTTTAGCATCTTCACCCTTGCAACTAGTAGGCCATATGCTCATTGGTGTTTTCTGAGCTACTACTAATAATCTGGCTGTTCTGTCACCACACAGCTGGGACTTCCCTAAATCTTTTAAATTCTTCAGCTGAAGTCATATGTCAGGCTTTTCATCTGCTCTTTAAATTTTTGGGTACTAAGGGAGTTGACCTGTTTTGCACTTGCCCGGATTACCTAAGGTGTTTTTGGAAACAAGTCAGTTTGGAAAAAAATGTCAAGTTAAAGATAGAAGTGTGTGGAAAATGAAAGCCTGCTGCATTTTGTATTTAAAAATGTCTAAGTGAATCTTGAAAAATACAGAATGACTTCCTCTATACCCCCAAATGTCCATTATTCAGCTGGCTCTACAACTGGTAGAGCCATTGTGAATCTAGGGATTTGCAATTGAAGTGTATCATGCTATTGATTTTACACTGGATTTGGGCACTCCCTTTGAACCTGTTCTACTCTGATGCATTTTGGTTTTGGGATGATTACTGTGCATAATTTTCAAATGTAAAGTGGCAGGCAGAATAGGAGCCTAGTTCCTCTTGATCAACTCCCATGACTGCTCTTAACCTTGCACTAGAAACTTGCACTTTCTCCTAGAAACCCACAGACAGTGAATCACGTCTCTCCACCAGCTTGTTCTGTTTCTGTTATTATCATCCTCACCACTTAATAAGAACAACCACCTTAGAAAAAATGAAGGAAATATCTTTTCTTTTTGTGAAAAAAAATAAATGGAGCCACCTCTTCCACGAAATCAAAGTTCCCATAAACTTTTTCTTATCCATATGCAAACAGAAGAATGAGAAAATAACTCTGACTGAAAGAACTAAAAGAATAAATGAGAAAATGCTCCTGAGGTTTCTATCCCAAGGTCAAGACATCTGGAACCACTGGATAAAATATTTAAAAACATTTGAACTCCCAGGAATGTCCTGAACCAACAGTTCCTATTGTGAGGAATTTAGAAGTTTCTCAGTTTATTTTATAGAAACATAGAATCATTGGATGGAAATGACCTTAAAGATCATCAAGTCCAAACAGCTCCTAAACAACTGTCTATTCTAAAATTGAAGGAAAAGGAAATCTCTCAACATTTCAGTATTAAGGAGGGAGAGGGAGGCCATAGTCAGTGGAGGGAGAGAAACTTCCTCAAAGGGAGAGTTAATACAGGAGAGTATCTTATTTACTGAAAAATCTTTCTCTGCCCATTGGCAATAAAAAGAGATTAGATATAAAATATTTTCTAAACTCTGTAAGCATTTTAAATCTCTCTCTTCCTCATCATTAAATCCTTTTATAATAGATACATCGTATAGTTTAAATACATGTTGCACATGTTTTAAAGGCACTGCCTTGGTGCATGGGTTTAGGTAGATAGGAAATGTAACTGTGAGCATGCTAAGCACCAAACTTGAGGGAAATAGATTAATTTCTCTGTTAGAACTCCTAGAAGCCAACATAGTTTGCAGTTTTCTGTTTTGATAAAATGTCTGTTTTTCTGGGAAAGTCTGTTACAAAAAGTTCCAGATCCTTATTCCTAGAATATATATTCTGGTCTTTTAGACTGCTGACCTTCCTTCACATAACTGTGTTTTTTTTCTTTTATGTAAAAGGGGGGAGGGATAGATAGCTTTATAAATAAATGTCAATCAAACTTAGTATAATATATGCCATTTATAGTAACTTATACAGCTAATGGGTGAAAATGTAACCAGGATTCTTCTTTTGTATTGTTTTGATTGGGGGGGGACTTTTTGAAGTTATGCCAGTAAACACTGTCTAGTATGGGGAACTGAGGGATATTTTTTAGCTTCCAGAATATGCAGAGCTTGAGAAAAAATGTCATACAAGTTTAAAGTCTTTCAGTCCACGCCTGGATAACCTAAAAAGTGAATTAACTTCCAAAACTATAAAGTCTACAAAAAATGAGACTCAGTAAAGTTACTTACCTAGAGGCATAAATGCAAATTTCAGAATAACCTGGAGTTTCTTGGCCTAGTGTTGAAATCTTGGCCTACATTTATGAAGAGTACCGTAGGAAAAAAAGATGAACTATAGGAAATGTTTGTTTCAATTAATACTAAAAGCAGATTTCTTTTTCTTAGATACTCTTATGTAATTTCATTGCTACTTCTTTGTGCATGCTTTCCAGAGAGCAACATCCTGTAAACCATAAGAGAAATTCAAGAAGTTATTTAAAACAAAACATCAGGTAAAATTTATCTCTTACAAATACCACATGTATGAATGCTGTTGAAATCACATGAGGAGACATAGAACATATGTGAATGTTATTTCAAATTTTTCATGCCAATTTACCGCTACTTGAAAATTCCAATGAGTAAATTATGAGCTGAAGAATGAATTAATTTAAGAGCCTGTGCACTGATAAGCAAAGTTAACAGAAAGTGAGAAACAAGTATAAAACAGCAAGGAGTCTTTATGTAACTGATGGGAAAAGAACTTGTTTACATTTCTTGTCAGTGCATCCCTAACATGTCCCTACATGCTTGTGAAGTTAAGAGGAAAAAAATTGCCCATGTAGTTATAAAACCTTAACTGAATTTTGTTTTCCACAAGAACAATGACTTGAACATTTCCTCAGACAATGGAAGCTAAAGGCATACTGTCAAACACTTATTCAAGGTACAAAACCGTATAACTGACAAAATAATAAAAAAGTAAATACAATTTTTCCTTTAAATTATTTCTTTCTTGTACAAGAATAATATACATAACAAAGAAAATAATGTGTCCATATCCCATGCAGCTGTGGACATAAACAAATAAATGCAGTTAAAATTTAAGTATTTACTCCGAAATGTGTTTTGAAAGCAGTTATTGGTGCTGAACAGATATCATATTAGAAAAAAAAATTAAAACCAAATTCTTCCCTCAAGATGTAACATAATTCACTATAAACTGAACACACATTAACTCTAACAAGCAAATTAATTTTATTTAGTTCTCTACTGGACATTGATGGATTTACCCTATAGTTACATGAGCAACGTATCCTCAGTAACACACTCACTCTTGGGTATTTTATGGCTATTTTAGGCCATGATATATGCATAATGAGAGAGGAGTCCATGTTTCTAAATCTAAAATGATGCTTAATTAAAAGAATTCTTTACAGATTTGGTAAACAACAACTGCAAGTAATTTTAAGGCTTGTATGCATAAATGTGTTACTGGTACCTTCTGCTCAGCCACCACTGATCCCTCAAAATACAATGTAGGAGACTGAAGAGCAGAACCCTTGTCCCTGATTGCTTTAATCTCCCATTGAGTAGATAGTTCTTTTGTTTATTTATTTGGTTTGGTTGGGTTTTTTTGGTTGTTCTTTTGTGGTTTTATTCTTTGTTTTGGTTTTGTTTGTTTATTTGGTTTTGGTTTGTTTTTTTAGCACAGGATATGTTCCAGTTTAGGATAAAAGCAAAACTGAGGATAGTGTGTTGCAGAAATATCTTAATGCCTTGCTCCAAATGTATGTTTGAATGTAGCCTCCCTGCTGGCATGCTAGCACATGAGGGAAAGGCTGGGATGGGTTGATGTTGATATGAGAGCTGAACAGGCCATATATCTGCCACTTGGAGTAGAACAGAGAGATAACACTCCAGAGCTGCTGGGGACCCTGTCTCTCCGTAGAGCATCTTTGCTCTTATCCTGACAAAAACGACATCATCTTCAAGTATATACCAGGAGATTTCAGGGGAAGCTTCCTCCCCTGAAGAGTAGTCTAAAAGCCTCTATCATTAAAAGCAGGTGTTATGTCTTTTCTAATTAACCATGTTTGTCTCAATGCTATGATTCAGATCCAGGGTATTTTTGGTGTCTTGTGGTCCAGGGATAGCTGATACATATTGTCTTCATGTACTCCTTTGGACTGGTGTTGCTATTTTGCTGATGCTACTCAAACTCAGAATTCACTTAAGATGTCTCCTGGTGCATTAGACCAATACACGGAGCACAGTATATTCCAGTATCATCAGCAGCAATGGTCTTATAGACCACAGACAGCTGCTCTCATTCCCACCCTTTCAGCTCCATCTGCATTTCAAACGCAGTCACCTGTGGTCAGCCACTGCAACATCCCCGATACCACTCTTGAAGCATCAGTCTCTGGCTTGCATTCCTGCATCTCCCGCTTGGGCTTAGTTCTGTTTGCTTTCCTTCTTCCCACAAGACTTTTTGGGTGCTGCACTTGTTGCCTGAGTTGTGTGAACTTCTCAGGAAGCCTGCATTGTAGCAATACCTGCAGTGACCTGCTCCCGAGCTCCTCACTGCTCCCCTCTGCAAAGCCCTCTCCCCCTTTCTCAGGCTCTCCTGATATTTCTCTTGCTTGAGTGGATCAGTATGTTTGATCAGCAGCACTCAGCAGTGCATGTCACCCAGAGAATGCCAGCACTGAGCACAGGAATTTGACTCTCATGCATGTAATGCATGTTGGTGGCCCTGGAAGGTAGCAGGGGAGACAGTAACCTTCCTTTGCCCAATTTCACGTGTGTGGAAGTCAGGCATTTTGTCTAGGTTTCCTCAGTGGTGGAGAAAGAGAAAGGGTGTGCTTTCCCTGCAGGATTAAAATCCCCAACTCAGATAAGTGAGTCTGTGGTGAACATCTCCATTTCACCTGATTACAAAATTAGTGACACAAATAGCATGGTCTGAAGAAAATGGCTTTTCTGTGAAGTTGTCAGTGATGTTGCCCTTGCACACTGAGCTTAGGATGTAAAATCAGCAAAAATTATAGCAAGAGACCTCCCACTTCCTTCAAATACTAAAGATTAGTAGGTATTTAAATTGAGTAGGAAACAGATAAAGATGAGAAAAATAAATCAATGAAGCAACAAGAATTGTGTTTCTGCAGCATGTAAGGCCATTACAATAGTGGGTGGAATATCTACAGTTAAACAAATATCTATCTTTCAGGGTGCAAGATCATAAAATCAGAGGCTTACCCGCGGAAACTTGCATTCTCTTGGACTGTAGCCGCTTGCTTCAGATGTCAAGGTTTCCATTTTCACAAGCAAAATACGACCCTCAAGGAGTTGGTAAGATGTCAATAAGACACTTGTTTGGGTAGGATTTTGCTGACTGTGGTAAATAGATGAGATGGAGAAGAATGGTGGACTCATACAAATTTGTGTGTGTCAGGAGTACGAGTTCAGTAGGGTGGAAAGCCAGGAAACTGTTAATTTTAGTGAAAAACAACATTTGAACAGAGTATATTTTTTTTCTTATCCTCTCAAATGGAAGCTTTATTTGGTATTTGGTAAGCTGTGACAGCAATGCACCATGTTCTACTCAGTGTGTAAAGCTGTGTGTGTTGTCCTGTCCACTCCACTGCTGTGCTACTTTTGCTATAAAGAATGCAGAGACCGAGGTGGCTTTTCCAGTTCATATCTTATGTACCTATTTACTAAATACTTATTTTATTAATTGATAAAATGTGTAAATAGCAATAAGTGTTTTGAATAGCAGTCCTAAATACATACCGGTGCTACAAAAAGTTGTCATGGTAAATTACCTCTCAGTTGCTTCAGGGATCTCCCTCATTAAGATCCAAATGCTAATTTCAGTAATCTATCAGTAAATGATAAAATTCAAATGAGAAAAGGAAAAACCCAACTAGATGAAAAACTGAACCACAAGTCCTATAACACATGAAAGTAATATAAGTGTTTTTTATCCATGTTGTTGCCTTATAAAGGTGTTAGAGATGACTCATGTTACAGAGATGCACACAGAGGGTTTTTTTCTGACTTCCAGAAGTTATTCTTGTGTTAGGAGAATATAAAGCTGCCTTCCCAATGATTTTTTTAAATAAACACTGAAAGAGAAATATAAGAAGCAATGAGAGTATCTTGACTCCCTCTGCAATGAATGTATGACTGGCTCACCGTGAAGACATATGGTCAGAAATGCGACCTCCCCCTCCACAAAGAATTTCCATTTATTTGTGTTTGGGAACCTGCTATGGTCAGTGACCTAATCAGGGCATAATCAAAAGTTATTGAAGCCTGTGGTAGTCTTGCCACATAGATTTAGTGAGTATGAGATCAAGTCCTATAACTAGATATAAAAGAGTCTGTTCTAAATCCAAAGAAAATTCTCTTCACTGAATGATTGTAGAAGTGTATAAACAGCCTAAGAAATGAAAAATAACTGTCTTTAAAGGTGTCTGTCAGTCCAAATTATCTGGCATATTGTAAATGAGGAGAACAGTCATTTCTGTAAGACTTCTGCTTTATAAATGTTCTTTTTACTAATAATGTTTTTTCAGTTCATAAAGGTCTGAGAGCACTCCAAGCCTTGTCTTGCAGTGAAGTCAACTTTTAAATATAAGCAGGAAGTATAAAAGAAATAACAAATTTGTATTTAATATTAGTTTTCACTTTTCTACTCTCGGGCTAGTATATGGATAGAAACAAGGCAATGGTTTTCATATCTTAGTTTCACTGCTGTTGTGGCAGTATTGTGTGGACATTTCTACCATAAATAGCTGTGAATCTAGATAAACCTGAACATCAGAACCTAGACTTTGAGTACCTGAAGGGTCTATAAGACTGTAAGGATATGCTAAGTAAAAATATTAGCAAGGGTGTAACTGTGGAAGAAAAGTACTTTCATTTTCAATGTCAAATCTTACCTGCAATTTATAGATGACTTATTATTTTACTGTAGAATTCTGGACGATCTTTCAGTCTTGGAAAGAACATTCACTGTTGACCATAAATCAGTCTGAAAACTATGGAAGTGTAAATGTATTAGTTGCATTGGTTTTACTGCTTAAATGCCTGGAAACTACTAATTTAGATAATGAATGAAAAATGTAGATAATAAATTAGTTATAAACTAATAAAAAAATAATATCTAGGTCTCTATTCACAGATCTGTAAGATTTGCATTTACTTATTGTGTAAGGCCATTTCAATTTTACACCATTTCATAATTGAGATACAAAGGGAAACTTGAGGGTAGCATTTATACCCATGAAAGGAAAGAATTATTTTGCAGTGAAACAATTGTAAGAAGAAAATAAGAAGTTAAGCAAATTTTAAGAGTTCCAACTAAACTTTTCTGAATCATCCAAAATAGTTATCACAGAAATAATTAGAAAGCTGTTAAAATGGATTCAAGTCAAAATGGCTGTTGTAACATAATTTTTAGTAACAGTTTCTGTTCTAGATGAAAATGTCTTTCACAAAATAAACGAGTTTTGGAGAAAAAAAAAAGTAAAAATACAGATTATGAAGAAAGTGTCTAAAGTTATCTGAATGCTTGAAACAGAAATAGAAAAGACACAGATAAATATAATACTGTTTCTGCCTTTAGAAGTCAGAACTAAAAAATAGTTTCATCCTTGTTTTCTTAAAGCCTCAGAATGAACATATTAAGTTTTGATGTTAACTTGGAGATAAAACTTACTAAAGCATATTCATAATTTTGCTAAGCATAGGCATTTTATCCGCATAAGTTTTCTTGGTACCTTGCCAGTAGCACAAAGTATTGTGGAATCAGTAGTGTGCTATTTTATTTTGAAAGACTGAATGAGACTGAATAGGAATTAAAAATAGCTGTGCTTGTTGGCTGAATGAATAATATCTGTCATGTAGATTCACAGTCTGAATTAGATAATAATCTCTGAAATAATTATCTGCAATTACTCCATTACCCTAGGGAACTAGAAAGATAAAAGGCTGTGAAAGCATAAATTGTGTGTTATAGATCGTTTTAAACCTTTCCCTGTTGATTTACACTACACACAGGAAGAACTAGTTTCGACTTGTGCATTTGCTAATAGCTTTGGTCTACACACATTTGGAAAGAGAGCTACTTATGCCTGGCTGCTCTGTCTGGATATCCCGCGAGAGATCAGATTACTCCTCTGAATGGGGTTGTCACACACCGGCCTGTCCTGTCGGCTGGATACGTCAGGCACTGGACAGCCTGTTTGCCCCACCTGCTTGAGAGAAAGTGGACTTCTGATATGCAACCTCCTTGAGCCCTGCAGAGGGTCAGTGGAAGGCACAGGTTTCTCCCTGCCCTGGGGTCTGCGTAGGGCTATAACAGAGATGATCCTTCTGTCTGTTAGCTCGACGGTCTGAGGTGACAGGACAGGATGCCCATTCTTGCACTGTTTATGTGATGATGGAAGTCAATGCCATGAACACTGCACTTGCCTGAACTCATGTTCTGAATGTTTAACATTAGACCCGAAATTAGTTTATTCTTAATGCTGAAGACATGCTGTGTTCCAGAGGGGCAAACCTTTGAAGCAATTCCTCCACCTGCACTGCATCTCTTTATCCTGCATGTAATACAGACCAGATCATTGACTGTGTCTTTACAAAAATAATAGAAATAGACCAAGCCCTCTTCTTGGGTCAGAACTGTGTTTTGAATGCTTTTTCCCATTATGACTGCAGCAAAGAAAAATATCTCACTCATCTTCTGCAATCAACTTCAAGTACCATCCCGAGTCTTTCTTAGAACCTGTGGTTTTCTTTATGTTTCTCTAAGTACAGAGTTGCACAAAATATATGACAACTATTAGAGCATGGAAACTGACTTGTAACGTTTTGTGCCTTATATAGATCATGAAAATGTGCACTTCCACTATCATTTTGGTTAATTAAGTATTCACTGTCTGCCTTCAGCCAACACCAGGGAATGAAAGGGAGTTAAGTGTATCAATCCAAACCAACAGCTCTGCAAATGGAATCTACTGGTTTGGGACAACGTATGTTGCATCTTTGGTTAATTGCAGAACTATCATATCTGTCAAACTGACTTCAGAATTATTATAAATGAAAAGGGAAGTGAAAAAGCAGTAGATTACATAGACACAGATAAGGGTAAGAGGAGGTAGTTTCTGTAAAATAACAGCACTTTGCCAGATGTTTCCATGCAAAACGAGATCGAAGCTGTAGCATTATTTATTTTTTTAGCAGAATTCAGAGTCTAAATTGGAAGAAGTATGACTGCACTCATAAAGACACATATAAGACAATTTTTTAAATTGATTGGTTTGATTGCCAACAGTAGTACGGTTATGACAAGCATGGCCATGAGCTGCCCAGGACTTTTCCAGATGGTCTCAGAGCGTGGCACACAGTGGCTAATAAGTGAACAGCTTAATCCAAGGTAAACTTGTCTGAACCTTCCTCTGCTCTCTTCACACCTCAGCAATGGTGTCTGGATATTTCCTTACCTAATGTTATACAGGACACCTACATTTAAAATAGAAGGATTAAAGTGATTTAGCAGTGTGGGCCTTGTGTTACAAAAAAGCCCTGTATTACCTTTATTATTATCTTTCCCTGACTCCCATTTGTTCAATCAAGAGAGTTTTATGTTTTCTTAGGAGTCAGTGAAAATGAGTATGGATATTTGCTTTGGATAATAATGTGCCTTAATAACAAGGGAGGCTATGCCTGTATACGGGAGATAACAAAGTGCAGAAGGTCCAGAAGTAGCACTGAAGTGCTCCCTCCTATGCTTCAACCCCACTATCCTGCGCTCCCTGTGTGCACACAGCTCCCCAGATAGGCTAGCACTTTCCCTGCTTCATCGCTTTCTCCTATGACCAGTTTCTGCCTTTCCTGGAATTCTTAAAATTACTACAGAGGGGAATACCTTTCCTCTTAGCAGCATTAGCTACAGTCTATCACTAAGTCTGTTTTTTTAGCTGATGCTGATTTTTCTGCTTTAGCTATGTTTTTTGGATTTCTGGCTTGAATTTACCAGGCTGTTAAGACACAAGTGTCCAGAGGTATTGCTAAATATTTTGTCAGGGCTGGATTAGGTACAGGCACAGGTCTGTGTAAACATTCATATCTAACAACAGTGTTGTAGCTACCTGAGGTTTTTGTGGCATTTTTGTCTTGTGGCATTTCTGTTTTGTGGCAGGTCTGTTCTACCACATCTCCAACTTTGTGGATTGGCATAATACAACTTTGCGTGACATGGTGATGTTATGCAACACAGATATGACATATCACCTGTCCCCATGATGTGGCTAATTAAGCCATTTCAGCAAGATATGATAGCAGTAGAAGTTGCATCATCAGTTCATGTTAGTGTCTCAGCAAGAATTTAATGGGCCTTGCAGGACACAGGTTGTTCTTTAGCCCCTTGAGAGTGGAGGAAAAGCACTGAATTTGTAAATAGAACAGGTATCGGATCTGGCCACCACATGGACATTACTTCCTAGGCAATATTTTCCCCTCAAATATGAACTGAGCTTCTCTCCTGTGCAATTTGTTTCTGCCAAGCTGTATTCTGCACCTCTGGGTGCAGAAGGGGAGGGCTTTGTCTCCCATAACTTCAAATGCCTACCCTGGAGAGGCACACCTTGGACTGTCTGAAAGAAGTCATGAATCCTGGGAGATGGTGACCCTGAAGTAGTCTTACCTACTAGGTGAAGTGAGAGCTCTTACCTACAAGGTTGGAAAAGTGCTTACTTTAGGACATAGAAAAACACCTGAAGCCTGAAGTCACCTTCATTGACTTCCAAGAAGGTGTAAAAATCTGAATTTAGTCACATGGATATGCTCTAAGAGGCCCAATTTAAACCTTCTGAGTGGCTCAGATGACTACTAGTTGCTGATACAAACAAGGACAGGGTTAATGTACCAAGTCTTAAATTTGGGATCTTTTTTGGACTTGTCTAAAGCATGGGCTTAACTTCTGTGGTGACTCTGGAACTTAGTGAGTAGCAAACTTTGAGAAGTGCTTCCCTCATAAGAGAGAAATAAGGGTATAACCTGTATCTGAATATCCAGGGTTTTTTGTTTCTTATATAAACAGATTATTTTTATGTAGAGGGAGACAGATTTATCCCTTCTTCTCCTGGAACCATGCATAGCTTCAGACAAAGGGGAGATACTGAGGAGGAAATTAGGAACAGGCACTCCTGCTAGTTCACTGTCAAATGATAAGCTGCACAAAAGGTTACAAATTAAAGAGACTCACTCTTTGACAGGTAGGAAAAGTATGAAAGTAACATAATCTAGAAGTCATGGCAAAAAGTAATCACTTTTAGACACTTAAGGTCCCTGTAAAAATTCTGAAAAAAAAAAACAACATTAAAAAAAATCAGCCATCACTTCTTCCAGAAAGAAAATAAAGGAAATGTATATATGTAAGGTTATTTTGTTTTTGTAAAGGAATGTGTTTTTTTCTTATCTTGTGTCTGCAGCTTTCCCTAAGATAAAATAATTACCATGTGTAAGGCTAGTTTTCTGACATCATTAATTGGATCATGAAAGTTATCTTAAAAGACATTCTAGGGGATTTGACTCTGAAAAGCTTAATTAGAAAAAACTATAATCTTATTTAAATTAGTTATATTTTTGAGAGAATGTAAGGATAGCTTTGCATATAATTTTTTTGCTGTTTGCAGTATATCCTTTTTCTTAATTTTATTTGTGTCATAGCTCTAGTTTTTTAATTTGAGGACTTCTGAACTGTGTATTGAAGAAGAATGGAAATTTTGTCTTTTTTTTTCTCTATACTACAAGGATTGTGTTCACTTCTAAGTAATGTAAACATATAAATCTGAATATAATATAGTTAACAAAGATGTCAAAGAGTTTCTCAAGTCACATTTTAGATTTACCGTCAAAGTAGGTGGCTCTTGAAAGACAACCACATTGAAATATTCTTCTAAGACATTTTCTTCAGAAATCTTGCATTGCAAATAATAATTCCTTGTTGAATGTTTAATCACTCAATGTGAAAAATAGCCTCACAACAATATTTTATTGCAGAATTTGCTGAAATATGAGGACTGCTAACAGGAGGTATGTATGCATAAAGCAGGAAATTAATTTTTAGATTAAGCCTTGTGCCTTGCCTGGAGTTTTAGGTGGAACCACTTCTGATGGTCTACCCCAGGAAGACTGTATTCCTTCCAAAGGCTTTGGGAAAACTCTGCTTAGACAACCAAATCATGCTGTTGATGAGTTAGTGGAACCTCATAAACCTCATTTTGTCTGCAACTGTTATAAATTGTCCCTTGCCAATCCTTTCTGTGTCTTTGATCTTAGAAGGCAACTTTGGCTTGTTAAAAGGGCAAGCTAAAATGATCTTTTAACAGAAACCTGTTCTTTTGAACAAACAGGATTTTGTGCGAGATGTATCTGCAGAAAATACTGATCTGGAAAAACTGTATCACAGGTTATGGTGATTTTTGCTGAATTGTGTCATAGACTGATGACATCTCTGTGGATTAGTTTCTTTGTGTGGATTTTGATGGGATACCTTAATCTGAGAATATTTCTGTGTGGCACTGTTGATGTTAACATTTTCTAAAGCAGACATACCTGTTTCCAAGTAAAAACTCTACAAAGAGATTACAGAAAAACAAGGTTTTAGGTGTCATAAGAAGCGAGAAAATCCTTAAATTTATTTTCTTTGTAAATTGGCCCTTAAGGCAGATTTCCCTGGGCTAGGTTAGCCCACTGGAAAGTGTGAGGAGAACTGCAGCCTTCCAGATGTCTGAAAGTTTTCTGTCCTGTGATACTTTGAGTTAAACATACGGCAAGTAACATTCAAAAGGTCCCAGAGTTATTGAAGCAGTGACATTTTGAAGAGGCTCTGCCAGAACTGTCATACTAAAAGCATTTTCAAAGCACTGCAGTGAAGGCTCAGGTGCCTATCACACAAAAACACAAGTACCAGAAAGCTTTTCTATGTCATCAAAGGTTTCCATTTATATAGGAATCTCTGTGTATCATGAGACTCTGGGTCAGCCAGCAAGGATTCAGCCTGTGTAAAGAATGATGAATGGGAAGCTGCTGCTTCCATGTTTTTTACTGTTTGAGACACATTTTAAGGCTGAATGACAGCTCCAGGATCACACTTTGTTCCTTGCATATCTCAGTGAAAAACAAGACAAAAAAAGAACCTCTCTCCGTCCCCTGCCAGAACATGGAAATATCTGTTCAAAAAAGCATCCACTACTATTTTGAGGGCTAAATGCTGGTTACCAGTAGGCTGAGTGGGTGGAGAGTGTCTGAAGGACTCTGCACCCAGACAGCGGGAAGCAACAGTATTTCTGATGCTGATTTATGAGATGAGATTCTCAAATGCTGTTTAATAAAGTTCAGATCCAGGAAGAAACATATGGCCCATCATCAGTGAGACTCTCAAAAAACTAATGGTAAAGTTCCCCTCTTCCTTGCCCCCAGTATGAATTTGTTGGTTTTAATTAAATGGTGACTCAGCACCAGATGACTGAAAGAAAGTTTTACAAGATAGATTTAGGTACTATTGGGAACTAAACCCAAAACAGAGAAGAGAAAAATGGATTAGACCCTTGTACAATTACATACTGTGGGAGTGGACATATCTTGCAGTGGCTTCAGCAGTATGGTAAATCCTTAAGTAAATCAGTAAGTCCTGATTAAACACCAGTGAAAGTCTTATTTCTTGCTGTATAACTCACATATTGAGGTGGCCTTCGAAATTAAAAGAGCTGGAGAAATATTTTGAAGTAAGTTACATATCTTGCATTGTTACAGCTTTGTGATGAAGAGCAGAAATATTTATTCAGAATTAGTGAAAGATTTTGAATAAATATGGATAAAAGACATGGAAATTCCAAAGGGATGTGCATACACTCATGGAAAATGTTTCTGTTTTCTAACTTATACACTGTCTTACTTGCTATCTATTTCACCGAGTCATCTGAGGCCATGTAGAACATCTATAAAAGAAATTCCTGGAAATACATTTTTTCTATTGTTTCATGCTCAAATTGCAACTTGTGAGGCAATAAGAGATATAATATTAATTTTGCACAGTCTTCTATAAAGGTATTACTGAGAGATCACCTCTCAAACTCCCTTGGACTTTGTAGCAATAATGAAATAGGGTGTTCCTCTCTGAAGAGGGCTATAAACCAAATTTCAGTGCATGTGGCCAACTCAAGCTTTTGTTTGGAGATGGATGGTATGATTTCAGGACAACTTATGTAGGAGAACTTATTTTGTGAAGAAGAATCATGCTAATACAGGGAAGATACTCAAAGGAACAAAACTCAGTGACCTTCTGAAACAGCCAGGGAAAGCAACATGGCTTATCTGACAAGTATTTCTCTGCAAAGTATCAAATCCCATGACAAAAATGTGTGAATCTGTACTATCATTTCAGACTGTAGGCTTCATGTCTGAACTAAATGACAGCTAACAGTCAGATCAGCAGAAACTTATACTGGAATTAATTGCTTGTCTTGAAAGCCTGAAAACAGGAAATACAACTGCAGTGCAAAAAAAAGAGTTGTGTCTCCCTGATAAGGCTTAGAAACCACACTGCAGTCACACAAACTACCTTTTTAACTGCTACCACCGTTCAAAAGATCTGCTGTAACTAATAGTGACAATTTTCAAACTCAACCATGGCCGGTATTTCAAATTGTTACCTTGATTTGTATGTCTCTCATTTTTCTGTTGTAGAGATTATGTCCTTTAATACTGAGGTTTTTGATAACTAGATAATTTTGTCAAATACATTTTGCAGACATATTTTGCATTCTCAAAGATATTTTTTAAATTTATTTTTATAAATTCACTATTTGATAATACATGTAGTGCTTTTAATGAGCATGGACACTTCACAATAAAATTACTTTAGTTTGCTGCTGTCTGTATACATTTTTCAGTGTGGTTAGTATTGATTCTTATGTATGATCTTACCATCAACACAAAAGGAAGATCATATCAAAGTCTGGAAATTTGGGACAACTTTATGACTGCAATTAGAGGGGCAACCAATAACTGTTTTCCAGCCTTACAAAAGCCACATACATACAAGATGCCAGATGCTTAATGGCATAAATAGAGAGTAGGTTCTATATGTCAGTATCATGTAAATGAGATTTTTTAAATAACATTCTTTTTCCTCCTCATCAATACAGACAAGATAGAATTACACTCTCTCCAAAACTTTGAAGTACCAGAGAAGGAAGTAAATAAAAGTAGTTGCATTTGAGGCACTCTGGATGAATACTGATGGAAATATCAAACCTCCAAGACTAGCAGTTAACCACATGATAGCATCTAATTAGTGAGCTTGAAATGAGCAGCAGTGGGCACTTCATTGCAGCACCAGACTGATTTAGGTGATAAAATGAGGCTAGATTGCTCAGCTGTTTCTTGAAGCACTGTTTTTATTTTCAGATCTGCTGTTAACACCAAGAATTTTCATCCAGAATTTGTGCTACTATTTGAGATCTAGAATGGATTGCAAAATTGTTCTGTGATATTGTCTCATTTCTACAATACTTCTTGCAACAACTTAAAAGCAAACAAAACGAAAAGATAAATCTATTAAGCATAAATCTGGGAGTGTCCTCATGGAATTAAATTATATGATGAAACTAGAGTTCTCTGTGCCAGGTACTGGGAAGAGAGAGTGCCAAGTAAAGAATGAATGGTGGAAAATTGGCGTTTAAATAATTGTAAAGGAAAACAAAGATTGCAATAGGCTATCATTAAAATGTGGGCTTTTAAAATCAAAAGCTGGTTGCAATTTTGACAATTCTAACTTGGCAGGTGGTTGCAAACAAAATTACACTTTTCATCCTCTCTGGAAATAGTAGTTAATAACTCTTAGGCATTTCTGGCCTGTGGGACTCCAAAAACAAATCAGTGTGCCTGGATGAGATAGTAACGTGTGGTTCATTGAAACTGGGACCAGTATGAACTAACCCTGAGCAGTGTGGTAATGAAAACTGTAAGTTAAAGAATTTTTAGGTGTAGGATACTACACAGTAAGCAAGAATGAGAAGCCTAGTGAGATCTATTTAGCTGACATTGGCATAAATGGTTCTGGGAAGAACCAAGTCAAGAGATTGACTGCCAGTATATAAGTATCATTGCTTATCAGAATCTCCTTGAAATTGTTAACTTAGAAGGTGCACAATTGCATTTACTTCCCATACCTCATACAGAGTTGTGATAACAACACAGTGAAACAGAATTAATTTCTAATGTTAGGTTAACGAACATCAGGTCATCTCACTAGTTCTGACTGGGCTCCTGCTGTGCTTAGATGCTCTAGGGCTCTGTAATTAACTTCCTGAAACTATGACTAAATACTTCTAATATCATATGCCTCCTTCACTGATAAGCACAAAGAAAATGGTGAAATGAGGAAAACGTGTCTTTTTCTTCCCTTAAGCCTTGTCACAGCAGCTCAACACTGAAGTCTATAAAGGAAATGAAAAGGGGAAAAGGGAGGAATCAGGTAGGAGTCTTGGGTAGGTTTACTGATAAAACATGAAGAAGAGCAATGCTGTTGTGTGTATATTTAGTTTTCTGATTAACTGATTATGTTATGTTCCCCACCGAACTGTTATGTTCCCCACAGAAAGAAGTCAGTGTGAGAAGCATGCAATGTTGTATATAAGCACTTGCCGGTACATGGAATTAGATAGCTGGCCACAAGGCAGCTAGGTACAGCCATCAGAGATGTTTAAGAAAAGAAAGATGGTTTTAACATCAATATGTTTATGTTAGTATCTTTTGATGAAATATCTATTAATGAAGTTATCTTTGAATAGTCTATTGAGGGTTTTTTCACTGAAAACACTAGGTGGGCATGAGAGAAAAATAAACATCAGCTTTCCAGTGTAAGTATCAAACAAAAAAATTCTCACATTTGGCAATGCTGGGAGGAGTGATGCAGGAAGGACCAGGTTTGAATTAAGAAAGTCTTCAGAGCACTGAGTGCCAGTTGTTATCTTGGAGTTAGAAATGGAGAAGGGAAAAAGAAAAGAAAAAGAACTTCATTCTCTCAGCTGCACATATTTCCTTTTGCAGACCTTAGAAGAGGCTTTTTTACTATATTAGACTCCTGATGAAGTACTTGCCTTCACAAATTGACACTTTTTGTCACACAAGGATCATCAAAACCTCCTTTTACTAAACAGATTCTTCATGGGGTCTTCTAGGGAATAGATCAGTTCCTAGGGGGAAACAATCCTAAGAATCTGACAGAAAACCTTATTTGAAGTAAGGTTCTGTGCTGCCCCAAAAGCTGTGCACTTTTGCACACATTTGCTGCAGTCCCACACTTCAATGATATTAAAAGCTCCTTCCAGCTGTGAGTGGGAGGTATTTTTCACCAAACCTCTTGGCCTCTCACAGAACTGGCCGTGTCAGCATGTCGCTGCCAGATGGCAGCCATCCTCCTGACACTGTCCCCTTGGGGCTGTCTCACAGTCCCTTACAGCATGGGCATGTGGTTGAATGTAGCCATAGAGGGCACTGCTGGAGGACTAGTTGTCACTGCCCACAGATGTGACTTCAAATTGCTGATCAAAGTCTTTAAGCTGACAACAGCAGACAACCTTGGATTATGTGATGTGGGAGAAAGAAACTTGTTTCTGCATTAGTGGCTGGTCCTTTTGCATCTCTGCTTATGATTACAGTCTCACTGTGTTCTGAATAAGTAATGTATGACTTCTAAGTAATTAGATCAAAACACATGTTTTCTTGGGGAGTGGGAAAGAGCTGTGTTTTTTGAGTGCATATTTTGTTTTCTTTCTGTGTCTTTGGCTTGGCAAACCTGATAACAGGACTAATGTATAAGGAATGCTGTGGACAACGTGGAATGAAAGCTGCTTTACCTTATTCTTGAACTGATTCTGATGTGTCGGTACAGTATCTTTATATTCCTCTTGCTCTCTTTAGATAAATGTTTTCAGCGAAAAACCTAAGTCTGAAGATTTTGCCCATACTGTGAGTTCAAATCTTGTCCAACACAGACCTTTCATTGTAACTCTGTTACTGATCGAAACTTTTGTCAAGTTTCAGAACACGAGCTCATCTTCAGTTAGTGCATGTTTCAAAGGAAAGTATCCAGGCGTAGCAAATATCATGCATGCGACTCAGTGAATTCATGAGGAACAGATGTAATTTGAAAGGAAGAAATAGAGTAAGCACTTATGTTTTGAATTATTTAAACATATGAGAGCAAAGAACACCAAAAGATTAAAAAGAAAGTATTTTTGCTGTGTTAGTCCAAACTGTATATTCTCATAGTCATTTAAATTCATGCTGGGAAAGATAAATAATCAGCTGTTGTTGGCAGTAGGTTCTTATTTGGAGACCCTAACCAACATTGGAGTCCTTCTGTGTTGGGCTGCTTGCAGATACCTGATAAGAGTCAGTCCCTGTCCACAGAAATTTGTGATTCAGAAGTGTGTAGTGATATGGTTATTCATACTACGGGCTGTTTACAGGGAGATGCTTGCCTATTCTATGGGTTTTCTGCTTCCCCTGAAGCAGCATCACAAGAAGACAATGCCTCAGAAAATATCCCCTCATGTTGAGCTGTTCTGTACAAGGGAAGGAGCGGTCCTTTCATGTTCAATGTGCTGTTTTATGTTCCTGTGAATTGTCCTTTGTTGTGGGACACTGTAGCCATGTGATGGCTCTTCTCATCACAGTGGGGTTGAAATGGAGCCCACTCTTGCCCTGCATACAGCCCCATCTCTCTGAAGGCTGCACCATGATTTCTTTCAGACTTTCAGGGGAAATGATACACCTGATAATTTTGTAGACTGACCTTCAATTATCAAAGACAAAGAAGCAATACACAGGTCTATCAGCTAGGAATAGAGGGCTGTAAAGCTGGTGTATAAAATGAAAAGATGCATTGGCATCATCATGATAAAAATCACCAGGGTTCCACTCAAGTCAAGTGAGTGTTGTGGCTACTGCTTTCATTAGGGCCAGGATTTTTCATCCAACTACTTTTTAAGACAAAGAACATGATCAATATCAGTGACTACAAAATGAGTCAGAATAAGTTTTTAAGATCAAATTAACATGTATATATATTTATGTAAATAACCAGTAAGCTAGTAAAATCCAATATAGATCATCTCTCTCCAAACTTCTCTGTACCTAGGAATAAAACTTCTGACTTTTTCTTTGCCTTTCACCTTCAATATTTTCATGAAGATTGTTCAAGACCTTAATTAAATTTGAAAGCAAACAAATTTGATAAACATACATCTGATCCTATCAAAATCAAACAGGATATTTCTCTGTATGGTAATAGGATTTTTACAAAAATCCTGATAGTTCTTAATTGAGATTACACTTAAGTAGGAAGGCTTTCTAATACCAAAAATGAGATTATTTTTGTTGTCTCTTTGTACTATGATTTTTATTCCCCAAATACACATTCTGTTAAAAATAACAGTTTATAGAATGATCTAGAAAATTACTAAACACACCAAAGATAGAAAGACAAAAAACGAGAAAAAAAAAAAAAAAGATATTATAGTTGTACTCACCTGAGATAAGGTTTTTTTCAAACTAATTGGAAAAAAGCTGTAGTGCTGTAAATATATGTCTATCACATTGAAGATGGAGTTGCAAAAAAAAAACCAACCTTCTCACGTCTTCTAATATAAATTATTTAAATTCTAAAAATATGCTGTATGAAAATAAAACAATAGTTTTCACTTTATGCCTAGAAATTCAGTGGGCTAGTTAGAGAACTCTTCTGAATTTCTTTGCATTGCATAGCTGACTTTAAAAGATAGTGACTTTTATGTACTAGGGGGTGGTTTGAGAAATAAAATAAAGGCAATGTGAGCATAGATGAGTGCAGAATGGCTTCTGCAATCAATTGTGCAAAGGAAAACTGAGGGCAAGAGTGAAATGGAGTGACTATACTCTTTTGCAGTGAAAAGGAATAGTTGATATAAAAAGTTGCATTTTTCTTGGAATCAATTTTTGTGATTTTGTTAACTTATTTTTTGGTTGCTGAGAATAAGGATCCTCACTGCTAAATTAAACCTTTGAAGAATATTGATAACAGTTAGTTATAGATTTTTCCATAGAGACATCAAAGGCCTGGGACATTTGCAGTAAAAACAAACAAATCCTGTGTCACTTTGTATTTTCTTCAATATCTAACTTAAATCATAGTTTTGGTCTCCAGTCTGATCCTGTGCTTATCCATGAAAACCATGTATTTTCTTTGAAAGTTTTGCTGCCTATCAGGAAATAGGTGGAAGAAACTGTCAAGCGTGCTCACTGAAAATTCATGGCCTGAAAAACAAAAATAGCTATTTCAGATTTCTCTATATTTTCAAAGACATTCAATAGGATTATATTTAACCATTTTTGACATCCACCTTCGTGAGTTCCATCATGAAGAGGAGACACCTATTGTCATAAATATATGTAGACACAAATATTAACTATCTTCTGAGTGAAAGCAGCTGCTCTTCAGATGACTTATTAAACCCTGTTCCTTCTCATGTTCAAATCAGATTCATATGTCCGTGAGTGTGTACAGCAAACATGCTTGTGTAGGCTAAGGTCTTTATTACTGAAGTACACAATCATAGCGCTTTTTATTTTAACTTATATATCGAATTCCATTATTCTGAGGAATTCCAAATACAATGGAAATGCTGAGGTGAATGTGCTCAGTTATAGTTTTAACAGAGCTTCTGCAATAACAGCAAATTCCTGTAGCCACCAATACATCCTGAACAGGGAGTCCTTCACTGTGTTCTTTACTGGGCAGATATTTGTATAAGCATAATGCATATTTATATATCTTTATCTTACTATACATATATATACACAGATACATATACTTGCATACACACATGTAAATATATATATGTATGTGTATAGTTATATATATGTACACATACACAAACACACATATATATGCATGTGTGTATGTATGCTTGTCTCTGCGTATACATATCTATCTGCATGTCTGTTTTCGTATCTCTTAGTCCAGGAGCAATATTTCCAGTTTAGCTGCTGGCCTCACTTTCAGAAACCTTCTTTGTATGCAACAAGAACAAATTGAAAGGGTCTTCAGAGAAATATGCTAGAGGGATAGTGAAGGAGGAAGGTTGAGGGACCTCACTGATAGAAATAAAGAGACAACACCAGCATAACCATTGGCAGTATGGTGACTTAATGTAAGATTCAATGAGAGAGATAAAGAGCACAATCTATGGCAAGAAAGTTGTTTTGGTCCATTCTGCATTTCTAATCCCATGCTTACTCATTCTTAGTTTCTTCATTTCCCTGCGGTTCCTCTAGCTCCCAGTGGCTGTGCTCAAGCACTTCCATTTATACTTTCCACAATATTCTGGAGCATGAAAGGCACTACTGCATGCAACTTCTATTTATAACACTCAGGAAAATCACTACTCTACAGATCACACAGATTTTCATCTACTTAGGTGAAGGAAGTGGCTAATAAAATGGAAAAATGCTAAATAGCCAAGTTAGAAATAGTCTAATGGTGGTCTGACCAGGATATTAATGTCAGGAAAATGTGATATAATATCATGCTATAGGTAAGTTTTCAGTGGAGTATGAAGTTACTTGAGTGTGACTACTGTGAATTACTCTTACAGTCTCCTCTTAGCACTAAGAACAGGTAGTAACAATTATTTATATAATTTTGCTCGACAGAATTTACATTTTACGATTATAATTGAGATAGACCTTCAAAATATTCAATGCAAACTGTAAAAAGCTTTTGACACTTCTGCAGTTCATAAAGTATTGAAAATAGGAACATTGCTACGCCATAGAGAGTTTTAAATGAGTGGTGCTCAGGATTTTCCCAAAAGCTATGCTTCGCCTTGTCACTGGTCAAATTCCTTCTGGAAATTAGTTTAATTAAAACTGGCTTGTATAATAGGTTTAGCCCTCTTTTTTAATATTTTTAAAACAGCCCTGAAATAACTTATCATATACACCTCTCTCCTGTGTATGAAGTCATCTTATTTTTAAAAACCAGGTTAGATTTTAATAAATGCTTGCTCCTGTTAATAAATAACACATGTTCTTCTATCCATGTGCTCAGTATGTGAAAGGTGTTTTCACCTCTTTTTTGATAGAAAGTTACAAGTGTCTGGTAGAAAATTTAAGGCAGTAAATTTAGACATTTTTTCAAAAACATCTGAAAACTCTTAAGAATGATACTTAGCACTTACATAAACGTTTATATTTCTTCTATATAACTATGTAAGCATTAATATTTGTATTTATTTCTTTTTAAGTTATATCTTAATTAATACATCTATTAAATTACAATAATTACTGTTAAAATTCATCATTAACATTGCAAAGGGAAGTACTTGAAAGCCAGGTAAGTGCCAACAGCAGGAATGCCTACATTAGTAGGCACATCAGTGGCTGCATTAAGGTACAGTCTGAGATAGTGGAATTATCAAAATCTGAGGAAATCATTAGCTTGACACCAGGATTTTTCTTATATCCATAGCCCCCAGGTTTTGAGAAGTTTCAGTTAGTAACAGAAAGCAAACCACACTGATTTGATTCAGCATGTTAAAATATGAAAGCTTCTTTTTCTTTCTAGAAAGTTTGTGGTTTCCCAAAGCTTTTAGGAGATTTAATTCCTCTTGAGTATGTTTTAATTTTGTGAAGGTGTATGGGCCTTAAAAAATGAGAAAATGAAATGCACTTTCATGTCAGAAGGATGAAAGGCTATTAACCCGAATATTAAATGAACAATTTGTTTTCTAGAATCTGAGTGTTGCTTTTTTCACCTCAAACATTTTAATTTTTATCCCATGAGAACAGCTGAAATGACCCATCATTTAAACCTATGAAATTATTCTTGGTGGGCCTAAGTTAAATATCGTACAAATGTTTACTATAAGGCATCACTTTTCCTCTAAGATAGCAAAATCTGATTCTTGTCGCACAACTTGTGCGTTCTAAGGCATGACCTTAGTAACTTCTGGTGTTTTTCCTTAAAAGTGTAACTGAAAGAGAAGTAGAAATTTTGCAATTCATTAGCATTTAATTTTATTTCCATAAAGGTTATTGAAAAAAAAAAAAAGTCACTCTTTCAGTTTTCTGAATATCTGAGAAGAAAGAAGCACATCCAAGCAGAAACTGTTGTGGAATATATTGTTTTTAGGACTAGATCCATATGGTGCAACTGCATAGATCTGGCCCCTAGGATATTTCCATCTGACATGTCATCTTTCTCAGGAAAAATGAGAAATACAGCCTTTACACACGGAAAGAAGGTTATTATAGAAGTGTGGTAAATAATTTTATTTAATAAAAACTGGTAACTACTTTCTATTGGAAATGTAATGTACAAAGTCAATCCTTTGGTATGAGTATCTTGACATGCTTGTTGTGGTAAGAAACAATTTATTGGTAATAATAAATCTGTTCAGGAAGAAAACACAGTCCCTCTTTTCCCTTCACTGGTGGTACCACAGACAAGCTTCTACACTTCTGAGATGTTCTGAATAGTTGTTTCTGCTGTTCACAGGATCCCTGCAAATATTACAAGGTAACATTTAGGAGACTTTCTGTTCTTGACATTATTATCTTTCTTCTATTAAGAACAGGAACTATATAGTAGGTTCGTAACTCCCAGTGTAATCATTTTGGGAGTGTTAGAAACAGATAACTTCATAGCTGTGCATGTTCCATGATTCTTATATATGGAAATTAATTTGTGCATGCAGTAGTAAAGGTACAGAAATTAAATATTGCATAGGTGGTAAACCAATGAAGCTTTCTGTATTTACCTGTTTCCTTCCATACCTAACAGCATTGGGACTTAAAGAAGTAGCATGTTGCTGTGCAAAATTTGGAATTAACAGTAAATCGGGCATAAAAAAATACAGTGTATGTCAGTGTTATCACTAAACCACCATTTTTTTTCGTGTTGGGGAAAAAAACCCAAAACCAAACCCAAAAAAACCACAACCAAACAAACGAAACAAACAAGAAACCCCACAACAACCAAACACACACAGAGAAAAAGAAACAAACCTCATTGCTATTTATATTTATTGATTTTTTTTTTTTAATTTGAAAAAAATGTGTAGTGTTTTCTGTGTGGCTATGCATCATGGAACAAGTGCATGCATTTGTAACTACACATTCATGTATTTTATACAGATAAAACTGGATGGTCAATAGTGACAGCATCTACAGTTAAGACTGTCCAAAGCACTTTTACATTTAAGAGCTTCAAGTATGCTAAATAAGAAGTGATACTAAATTCTACTGTGCCCTAAGGACTGTATATTGGAAAAGTTCTCTGAGGCCAAATCATTCTCTGTGCACAGAGAATTTGACTCTTCATGTAGGATGTTTTCAAACATTAAAAACCCTGAGGAGTTTTAAGATGTTATAAAGTTTCCCATAATTATCAACAGTAATAAAATATTAAGTGACATTCCTATAATATTCTTGGTCTCTCATCAATATTCTTTTTTATCATGCAGAACAATAAGTGTTTTCAAAAGGCTTTGCACACTTTGACAACTGGAATATGGCTTCAGTTTATCTATGTGGCAAACTCCATTTAAGTCTCACATTGTTTCATGCAAATGGAAATATATAGAAACTGCGGTTTCAACATTGATAATAAAATACTATGATATCAGTGGAGCCATAAATTGTCAAGATTTAGACATTTTTATTTTGTACTAGAACTATCAAGTTTTTAAATTACTGGGTTTTTACTTTTGTCTCTTTTTGTCTCATTCACTTACATGTATCCTGATACCACAGTGGTTAAAACAATGAAAGATTTGCCAGGGATGTCCTTGATAACAATTGATAAAGAAGTGGAAGACAATTTTAAAACCCAAACAAAATGTAACTAACCCTATATATTTGGAATATATTCTGTAACGACTGGCTATTTATGCTGTCATCAGGAGAGATGACCTGCCTTTCTTTTTGTCCTAACGGTAGCACGTAAGAGTTAATGTTCAAATATGCATATTTCTTTTCTTTTCTTCAAATTGCTGAGACAATTTATTTCTCATTAACATTTTTTCCAGTAGTCTTTATTTCTGCCAACAACCCTCAGTATCTGGAAAAATATCTTATATAGTCCAACTTTACCTCACAAAACTTTAACAAGAAATGTCAGATCTTGGCCACTTCGAAGTCTTTATTGTTCAAGGAGGACGCTGACACAAATCACAATGGTTTGAGAACAGAGTTCCAAATTTTGAATACTGCAGCTACTTGTTGCTTTGAAAAGATGAGTTTGTTTTGATATTTTCTGTTTTTAAATAGATTGTATAAATACAGAAATGAAATTTTTTCTCAGAAATAAAAAGAGCTAAAGAACCCAATATCTCTAAGTCAGAAAATACATTTTTTAGAAAAAATTGCGCTAGTATTATTCTTGAAATGACATTATCTAAGTATGACACAATTTTCTGTATCAAAGGACTACTTCCTGCTGACATGTACAATAACATTGTAGGGCAGTAAATGCTATAAACCCAACATTTATGTCACATAACCTTTGGATAATCTTCATCATTACATGATGTATGGTTGCACTCGGTGATCTACAAGGTCCTTTCCAACCACAATTATTCTGTGATTCTGTGAAATAATTGCACAAGCTAAAGACTGTAATAGTGCATGAAAGTGAAGGTTTACATCAGCTCAACTCAGCAGTGCAATGACTTCTGCTTACAACTTTAGAAATGAAAAGTTCTGATCTCTCCTTCTTTATTTGGACAAGACTTGTAGGCCTCAAACCTCACTGTAATTGGTAGAACAACCTACCACAGTATGGAATACATTTTAATTGCAAAGTTACTTTCTCTTATTATTCCCTAATTCATGTATATGTCCCAAATGTGAAAAACATAAGAATTAAAAAGACAGGATTTTTCACCTGGTAATATTAATTTTTTCTTCCTATTTTTAATGGACTGTATTTTTTTTTAAAGTGTTTATTGATCTATTCAAATTCAGAACTCCACTTACATATAAGAGTTTGCAGGGTTTGCTACCCTTCTATATTTGTAACCCTCTGAACTGTTGCTCTGCTTGGTTTTCTTTATATACCCTGACAGTAAGTTAGGTTCTGTGCAGAGTCTCGGGAGCTCATGCACACGGAGAAGCTAATTTGCTTTTCTGGTTTGCTCTGAGCAACCTTCTCTAGTTGCAGATGTCCTTCCTCCCTGCAGGGGGGTTGGACTATATGACCCTGAAAGGTCCCTGCCAACCCAAACCATTCTGTGATTCTGCAATTCTCTGAATCTGTGATTCTGCGATTCTGTGATTCTGTGACTCTGTGACCCTGTGATTCTTGCTGTGGTTCTGTGATGATTCTGTGGCTGATGGTTTAAAACCATACAGGAGATCCTCCACTTTCCCCTTCCAGACCATGATGTTTAACCAAGGGTTTAGTTGGCACTCTGTGTAACATGGGTACAATGGGGTTTTTTTGAGTACACTCTAATTTATTTCTGAATGTGTTATGATCATTGTCTCAAAGTATTCTATTCAAATTATGGACAATATAAAATGTATATGATAACTTTAGTTGGAGCCCATTTAAATGGACCTTTAAAAATTTAAATGCTTCCTAACATTTGCTGTTAAAAGTGCAGACTTCTGGAAGAGGTAAGCTTCCTTTTAGGACAACTTACAATGTTTAAAAATTTAACTTTGTGTGAGGCACTTGGAGATGAAAAAATATCTTGAACATCAGAATCAAAGTACGTTTCTTGTGATGTGTCATTTTTTTGTAGATAACCTAGCCAGTGGGCTACTTTGGCATTTGGGATACTCTGTACCTACTCTTCCTGATGCAGAGCATAGTTCTTTATTGCAGACCACTGTGAGTCAGGCCCTAAACTTGATTCTCTCCCATCCCAAGCCAGTGACCTAATCTTCAGTATATAGTGTGTGAGCATGATTTCTCTCTCAGCTTTCCCAACAAAAGCTTTGTGGAAACAGATATGTCCCTAAAAATGTTTTGGCTTGGATGAAACAGCATATTTCGATGAAATTTCATTTAGTTGAGAATGTTCCGACCCGCTCTAATTACAAGCCTCTGTTATGAACTAGTTATGGTTTTGCCAAACATTAATGGGTTGGACTGAAACTTTCCATGATTTTTCTCTGCCTTAGGCTGAACATTTTGACAGCAAGGGTTTAACCATTTCATATGCCAGAGAAACAGGGGCTCTTCCACCACTGTGAAAGTAACAATCTAGTACCTCTAGTATTTGGAAGAGGACCTTCAAATTTAACAGGGAGCACTGAAGATGTCTTCTGCAGTTCTCATTGAGATCCTTTCAACTTTACCCTTTCATGGACCCTATCTGGCAGTAAGGCAGTAGAAATTGTAGAAAGATTTGCTGATAACCTTCTTCTGTTGCTTTGGCACCAAGCATACTCTGCTTCCACAGAACCACATCAACTCCAATAAATGCCCCAAATCCGAGTCTGAAAACAGAGGATTGCCCTGTTGTGCTGGGAGAAGGTCGGTGTTGATGTATAGGGCCATGAGGACTGTCATCACTCCCCTTCACTGACTGGTATGAAAAAAAATTCCTCTTTGAAATTCTGAAATTGAAAATTCAAGGTACTGATAATGTGAGATAGTTTGCTTTGTGCAACAAGGTGGTTTTTATGTTCTGCCCTCTCCACCTTCTCCCTTAAAATTATAAAAGAGATTTAATGATGAAGTATTTGATTTCTAAAATTACTCCTGAGTTTAAAGAAAAAAACCCTATCAACATATCTTCAATATATTCCTTATAACAAATGACTTCTGTTTGTGAGCATGGGATCAGAAAGCTACATTCAGTAACATGTCTAACTATTAGTCTCTGACCTGAACAATATAATTCATTCACAGAAAGTGAAAGAAAAAGATTTCCATGGGGCACTGCTTTACCAATATAAAGGCTAATCTGCTAGTTTAGCAAGTTATGTTTTAGGTGCCACCCTCCAGTCTGGACTTTCATCAAACCACACATTGAAGGAAGTGTTTCACCTGCATCTCTGAAAGCCTTACAAACAAATCCCCCTGTTCCTCATTTCCCAGAACCACAATAAAATCCTTCTGAGGTAATGACTCATAAAATGGCTCATACCAGTCTCAGCAATAAGCTATTTTTTTCACTTGATGTGCCCACTCATTTCATCTTTACAAAACATCTTTTATATACTTCACACAGTGTGGCCTAGAACAGTTATATCATGAAGCCCCATGAAGGAGAAATCCCTGCGAATGGCATCTCATGCTGCTGGTGGAGGCTTCTCAGGTCTCCATCTGCACTGGTATTTTGCTAGGCTGGCCTTTCATGTGAGGGAAATTGCAGGATACAGCTTCCTCTAGACAGAAAGGTTGGGGATGGAGCAGAGCTTGTCAGAAGATGTTTGGAGACCATGGTCAGGAGATCATTGCTGTTCTTCTGCTGCCTCATGCCTGTATTGATGCAAGACTGGCATGGGATCAGGGAGATGATCTTATTGATTTACCCTCAGTGTTTTACAGCAGCTGGACAGAATGGCACGGTACTTAGACAAAACTCTTGGGACCTGTTTGTATACTGGTTTCAAAATAAATTAACAAGAACATATCTTTGCTAAAGTAAATACATTTAATTTGATCATACTAAACATTTCTCAGCTGTAATATTGTTACTACTTGATAACCTCACCACTTAAAAATTTTTCATTATTGTTAAAAGAAGAAAAAGAGATTCACTTTTGCAATAATTTTTGAGCTGAAACTGAAATTAGAGCTGATCTGATATTTTCCATTAGTTATTCCTTATTTAACATGTAGTATCTGTGAAATTGTATTTTTATTTGCAAAAATTTCAATTTTATTACTGTTTTTTATTTTCCAGAGGGAAAAATGAAAGAAGACATTTTAATATTTTGCACTGACTCCTCAAACTGAAAGTGATTCAGTCTGATATTAGTCTGCATCTCCTCACTGTGTTATTCTATATGATAAGAGCTAAGAAAGATTCTGTTTTCCACTGTGGACTGGATTTTCTTCCTTCGAGAGGTTTTACCTCCTAAATTCCAGTTGCAGACATGAGAGAAAATGTTCACATACAGGGACATGACTCTGGATACTGACAAATGTGAGGAGTTTGTAGTGTTCAAACATCATTTCCTCTGCACAGAGTGGCTCTGTAATCAGATGCCCATGACCTGGGAACACCAAGCAATTATTTATTGAGCAATGTGCAGAGAAGATAGCTGTGCTGTTCAGCAACTAGTCTGAGCACTAATACGCTTTGCTTTCCCATGAGACACTAATGAGATGATGGTGTTGGGGAGGCTGTTTTTTTTGTTGTTGTTGTTTTTTTGGGGGGGGGGGGGGGTGGTTTTTTTTTTTTTTTTAATTATTTTTGTCTTTCTTCAAGCAGGCATTGATGATAGCCCGGTACAAGTGCCCTCCCCCCACCTTTCCAAACATATTTAGGCTCGTGTACATGCTGAAGTGCTGCTGGTGTTGGCTCGATCTTCATAAGTAGCAATTTCTTGCTGTATAGGTTGGAACGATTCATTTTTTTTAAGCACTAGAAGGTGCTTACAAAGAATCTCACCCAAGAAAAAATCTAAACACAGCACGATTCCCTTCCACATAGCAGGCCAACCTATAACAATAGGAGAATTAA
>JANHFX010000627.1:70293-98848 GCA_027560015.1 Chloroceryle amazona | reverse complement strand
AGTTGTGTTGGGTGTGGTGTGGGGTTGGTGTGGTGGGGGTGTGGTGTGGGTTGTTGTTTTGTGTTTGTTTTTTTTGTTTGTGTGGGGGGGTGGTGTGGGGGGGGGTTGGGGTGGTTTTGGTTTGGTTTTTTTGGGGTTTGTTTTAGTTTGTTTTGTTTTGGTTATTTGTTTGTTTTTGATGGTTTTGGTTTGTTTTGGTTTTGGGTTTGTTTTGTTTTGTTTTGTTTTTACTTGCACTTTTACACCTTTTCATGCAAACATTTATCATCTTAAACCTGTAAGATGCTATCATGATTTCAACAATTACCCTCTGCCTAGGTTTTCACTTTGCTTATCTGCCACAGCTTTGGTTCATATATGTTCTCACACCTTAGCAACAATTTTCTCAGTAAAACTGTCTCAAGATCACACAGATATGCTGTACCAAACAAGGTCTTGGGTTACAGACTGCAAAGAGTTGGGGTATAATTCACTCAAAGTATACTTCCCATGAGACATGTGATAATTCAGAGAGCTTCTGAGTTAAAATAATCACAGAAGTTTCAGACACAGAAAAAAATAAATAATTGTAATCTATTCTGGTTTTGAATGAAAAAGTTACACTACCTCTTGAATGAAAGCTCAGATTTTTCATTTACCTCTGTTTAAAACAGTAGGAATTATTTGTGGTTTGTTAACTCCTAAGATTTTACAGATTATACATGCAGAACAATAAAATGTGCATATCTATTACTCCATCTCAAAACTGAAACATTTTTATCTTATGATTTTAGACTGATGGCCCTGTATCACTAAGCATAGATCAACTGATTAACATTCTATCCCAACAAGTAGGATGTCAGGCAAAAATACCGGGAGGTCTGTATGGATGAACAAAGAGATCCTGGCAAAATTCAAAGATAAGGAAGTGTAGAGAAGGTGGAAGCAGGGACAGGTAACCTAGAAAGAATACAGAAATGCTGTCTGAGAATGCAGACACTGGAATCAGAAAGGCAAAGCCCAACTGAGACTGAATGTGGTGAGGAATGTCAAAGGCACAAAGAAGGTGACAGAAGGAAGGCTGGTGAAAATGTGATTCTTCTGAGTGAGGTATGGACCTGTTGACAGAGGACATGAAAAGGCAGAGGTACAGAATGCCTTCTTCACATCAGTCTTTACTAGAGAGATAATCGGGAGGAAGGAAATTTTACCCTTGGAGGATGATCAGATCAGGGAATGCTTAAGCAAACTTGACATAGATAAGTCCATGGGCCTCTATGGGATGTACTCACAAGTACTGGTGGATCTGGTTGATGTCATTGTGAAACTGCTCTTGGTCATCTTTGAATGATCATGTCAAACGGGAGAAATGCTTGAGGAGTGGAGGAAAGCAAATGTCACTCCTGTCTTTATGAAGGGCAAGAAGGAGGAACAAAAGGCTAGTCAGCCTGGCTTCAAACCCTGAGAAGGCAATGGAGCACTGCATCTTGGAAACCATTTCCAGGCACATGAAGGACAATGAAGTCATCAGGAGTAGTCAGCATGGATTGACCAAGGGGATGTCATGCCTGATAAATCTGGTAACTTTCTGTGATCAAATGCATGGCTTGGTGTTTTCTCCTTGCTTTTGTCCTATGCTTCCATTTCCTTTCCATGTATAAACATTTTTCTTGCTCACTATATCCCCTGAAACTCTTGTTTTTCTACACTCTCTCCCAATTACTTATGTTCCTCCGAAGCGCAGCAAATCCTTTGTACCATACTCTTCATTTTTTCCACATTATTGGAATATTCATCCAAAATATTCCCTGGCACTTGTCTAACAAATGGAGACTTCTTATTCATTCCAATTTTCTTCCTAATAATTATTCCTTTTAACAGTCTTTCTACAATAATTACAGCCAAAAAAAAGTAATAATAGATGACTTAATCTTTGTAATTCATAACCCACCCACCGGAAAAGACTGTTAATCCTCTTACTGCTGTGTGTCTGATCTGCTTTGCTTTCTCAATTTATTTTTTTTTATTTTTTATTTCTTTTCTTTACTATTCTATGGTCATTTCAAGGACTCTCACCCCACATGGAAAACAGTGCTAAATGATATTCCAAATCTTGTGTCCATACAACATAATGCTCTTACTCACCAAAACCTAATGATCTAAACTCATTATAGTAATCTTCAATGGTTTGCATTTGGATGTCATTGTACAAGCAGACACATTGTCTCTTATGTGCCATCTAATGTAACTAGTGCACAGTGCTTTGTTATTCAGAAAAATGTGACAACGAACGTAATAGAAACAAGCAAATCTGAAGGTAGCCTTACAGACAATGCAGCACTGAAATAAGGAATTGATACTTCATCCTTGGCCAGATAGCACAGTCAAAAGTAAACATATACCTCTGCCTTTTAAAATTTTTTAAGCAATCATTGAACCATGAAATAATTCAGGTTGGCAAGGATTTCTGGAGGCTGTCATTCAACTCCCCACTCAAAGCAAGACCAGCTGCATCAGGTTGATGTTGGGATACAAGGGACAAAGTGTTCACTTAGAATACTGACATACCGTTCATCATCTGAAGTATATGCAGAAGTGTGAGCATTAAACCAATTACAATACATGATCTAGGTCCAAAGCCTATTGAAGGTAGGTAAGGTTATTTCTGTTCTACTAAAAGAAACAGAGCAAGGCAACAGACTTCTGTGCTTATCTGACCATATGGTCTAAGCTTTTAGCATTTTTTGACCAATTCACTTATCCAAGTTTCCATTTCTTAATTCACTCCCATTTCTATCCAAGCAGAGAGATTGTCCTTGAGGAAGGAAGGAGAAAGAAGATGCAGCAGCAGAAAGCAATGACTTACCATCTCCTGAGCACCAAGAAAAAGGAGGAGTTAGAGAGGGCTGCATTTTCTTCTTTCTCTGCAAGGAAAGTGTTCTTATTCTGAATCTTTCAAGGAGTTGCAGTCTGGTACACTCACAGTATCATGTACAGCTCTTACACAGTTGTCTATGATTTAGATATATGTCAGCTCCTCTGTTGCTTTGACAACATCGATCATCTCCTAAATTATACAGGTTTTATAAAAAACATGAGTTCTCTATTTTTGAGCCTTTTTGTCTTTAAAGCTACAGCAATGCTAGTACCTTATAATATATTCTATTCACATATAATATTTCCAGCTTCTTTCCAGCACATCACTTTATGAAGAAATTGTTTCCTGTATTTTCTGTGGAAAACCTTTTCAAAGTAAGCATTAGAATCCTTTTGATTTACTTCATTCATGTAGTCCTCATGATCCCCATGGACCTGAAGGCCTTCTCAGCACTGAGCTGAGTGCCACCGAGTCATGTTTTCTGCTCTTCCTGGGCTCTCTTTCCCCTTCTTCAAGTGTTATAGGGACACAGGCTGAGAAAGGTGGGCATGCTGCTGCCCTCAAGCACAGGCTTTCTCCCTGCTCTCCCACATCCAGCCTTGGCACTGGCATTTCTTTACCTCTGCTTGGAAAGGACCCCTCTTTGGCAGATGGGTGCCAGCAATTGCCCAGCATCCTTATCAACCTCAGATCACTCCCTGGCTAGGGATGAAAGACAGGAGAAAACATATGAGAGTAAGGCAAATGCTGCCTGTTCCCTTCTGTGGGAGGAAACAGGGGAGCCCAGAGGTCTGGCCAGCAGTGTTGTAGTGTGGGGACATCCTGTAGGACTTTGTCCTTCAACCTCCCAGGGAGGCACAAGGTGTTATCCAATGAACCCTCGTGCCATATGTGCCTGGAGATGTCTACCACATTTAGCAAGATCTGCGCTGAGAGAAACTTTATGAAAAAAAAAGTTAAGGGCAAGTGTAGGGTACTGCACTTAGGGAGGAATAACCCCATGTATCAGTACAGATTAGGGGCTGACCTGCTGGAAAACGCCTTTGTGGAAAAAGACCTGGGAGTCTTGGTGGAGAACAGGATGATTATGAGCCAGCAATGTGCCCTTGTGGACAAGAAGGCCAATGGCAACCTGGAATTCATTAAGAAGAGTGTGTCCAGCAGGTTAAGGGACTTTCTCTTGCCTCCTTATTCTGACCTGGTGAGTCTACATCTGGAATACTGTGCTAGTTCTGGGATCAAGAAGGACAAGGAACTGATGGAAAGGGTACAGCAAAGGGCTGAGAAGATGATTAGGGCACTAGAACATCTCTTTTATGAGGAAAGGCTGAATTGTGTCTTTTTAGTCTGGAGAAGACTGAGAAGGAATCTTATTAATTCTTACAAATACTTAAAGGGTGGATGTCAGGATGACTTGAAGGATGGGATCAGTCTTTTTTCAGTGGTGCCCAGTGACAGAAGAAGTAACAGACACAAAATTGAACACAGCAAGTTCCTTCTAAACATAAGGGAAAACTTCTTCATTGTGAGTGTGACAGAGCACTGGAACAGGCTGCACAGAGAGATTGTGGAGTCTCCTGCTCTGGAGATATTCAAAACCTGACTGGATGTCTTCCTGGGCAACTTGCTGTAGTTGAACCTGCTTTGGTGAGAGGGTTGGACTAGATGATCTCTAGACATCCCTTCCAACTCCAACAATTCTGTGACTGTGTCTAATAACTTTTCACTCAGTAAGAATGAGCCTTCTTAGAAATGTCCACATGTTGTTTCACTTTTGTATGTAATAGGAATTTACATTTCTTTGTACAGATCATTTACATACTCTGCACACTGTAATAGAATATTCAAATTACACTAGAATGTTCCTGAAAGCTTAATCAATTATATTTAACCAAAACAGTTAATATTTTCCTGTCCAAGAAAATCTGGCATTCATTAAGGAATGACTAACTTTTATTTATTCTGTAAATTAAACAGCAACTGAAGAAAAATAGAATTCATCAAAAGTTTGTACAAACTTGAATATTGAATGCAATCTCAAGAAATATATTTTAAATCTTTCAAAAGATAACTGTGGTAAGGGGCAAGATTAATTCTGACATCCACGGGGCCATGTGATCATGCTACTGTCAGTGTCTTTGGTAACATCTCCTCCTGCACAGGAGTAGTTCCCACATCTCTCTTTTCAATGCAGCTATAACTGGTAACTGGTAGTAACTGTAGTAACTGGTTGCAAGTTCACCAGTGTAAGCATGTGGCATATCTGATGCAGGACCTTTACACTGAAGCGCAGTTTTGACTGAGACTGGAGGAGGATTGATCAGTGCTCATGTCTTTAGGTATCCCTAGCTGGATTTATTCAGGCTTTGGATATTCATTTAGCACTCCTGAGCTGTGTCAGTGTTCCTCTGAGAGCACAACTTTACCAGTGGTGTTTCCTCATTGTCCTCCCACTGTTTCCACTCTATAAATGTGGGTGACCTGCCCCTTCTGTTGTGATGCATGTTGCAAGAAACATCATGCTATCCCATTTCATTGTGAAAATTATGCAGTCCCCAGCAATTCCCAGGAAGTGACGAAGTCTTACCCCATTGTAGAATGGTTGTGAGCTGCTAATGTGATCTATCCCTTGAAAAAAAAAAAAAAAAAAAAAAAAAAAAGTCCAAGGATGTTAACTGTTTGGATATCAAATACAAGGAAATACTCCAGCAACCATAGTGAGACATTGGTGCTGTTTGACAAAGCATTGGTGACAGACTCTGGTCACTGATGGTGAAGGAAAATTACTTCATACTGCACTGGGTGCAGAGAATGACAAAGTGGATGATGAAGAGAAGGGGGGGACCTAGGGAACAGCAGTACTTCATAGTGAAATACAGCACAGAGACCTTGATGTGGCCTCTTATTTTACAGATCATGTAGGGTTGTTGTGGCAGTACTGCCTACAGAATGAGAATAAACTGCACAGACTGGGGAGGGGAATCCTTATTGTGGTTTTGCTCTGGACTCCCTGTCATGCAGATATGTGCTAGGGCAGCCTGTCTGGGTGAACAAAGGTGTGGAAGATGCATGTTTGCATCTAAGAATTAGGAAAAGGACCTTTTTGACCATAATCCAGTACTGGCAGAAGGTCAAAAGTCACCATAAAGAAAATTTGGGATGAACATGTAGATGACTTTTTTTAAAGTGTTATGATATTTTTGGACAATGTAGGCAAAGAGAGACATCTTACTTGTTTTTTAAACTTAATTTTGGTAATTTATTTAAGTGATTTTGCATCTTGGTGACTGGATATGTCCTGATGTGGATTCAAATGTATTCCCTGTAGAGAATTGATGGTTAACTTTAGTGACAATTTAGCTTACCTATTTGACAAGAAGAAGTAGTTGTACAGTTTTGTGGATCGTTTTCTTTTTGCTATGGGAACAGATAGATATTTGATACCTGGCAGTGACCAAGTGTAGAGGTGCATGTGCATTCATGTTCTCTTCCAACAAGAAGAACACCAGGTTATGCCACCCCTGCATTGACATCACCAAGAAAAAAAAGAACAAAAAAAAGAGAAAAAAAAATCTGTAGTTTTTTAAATCATTATTTTTATAGTAGTGTTCTCTACTTCTTTTTCTGGTAGTCAGCAACAATAAATTCAGAGAAAGAGTGTGTCAGGGACAGTAGAATTAATTATGTTCTGAGGGGACAGAAGGGGGGGAGGAAGATTAGAAATATGAAGAAACTGAAGTTTACATAAATAAAAGTAATTGCATCACACAGCAGGAAAGAGAGGGAGAATGTGTTAATTATCCATGTGGGAAACTTTGATAGCTCCTTCAGCCTCTTACAGTTTTTATTTTAAAATTTTATTTTGTAGTGAGAATGATTTGGTGGGTCATAAAACCTTTGGGGGGGGGATATTTTTATATATCTAAATTTCACATCTAAATATTTCCAGCTTTTATTAGAACTGTAATAATAAGTAATCTTGCTAGGCTGTTTGCATTGTGTTTCAATCAACAACCTAAGAAAACTATCTTTTGTTATTAGGATTTAATCTATACATCCTGTTTATACTACCTTTTGGAGAAATCTCATTGAGATAGTCATGTTAGTTATTGTAATCCTCTTTTATTTTTTGTGAAACATTCTTCTGAATCATTTTACTAGACTTCAGCAGTTATGGTGTAAGAAAAAATGTATTCACTCCAGCCATCCTTATGCCTACATGAAAGAAGGACCTTTGTCTTTGACATAAATTTGAAGACAAAGCAGTTTCTATTAGGAATACTGATTTTTCTGAATAGTTTTCAAATGGCTCTGCTAACAGTTCCAAGCCACCTACCACATTAGTGTTTATACACAGCATAAAGTTTCCACATCATCTCTAAGCATCTACTTTAGCTAGCTGGCTATTTTTTCTGAGCCGTCCTCTGAAGTAGCCTGAGTCTCTCCATAGATTGCAGAGGAGGACTAAGCATTGCGTTGGCAGTCCTGGAAGCCTGCGATCTCCCTGAAAATCTATGTGTGTGTATCTCTGCAGAAACTGCATGCAGGACACACTGTGGGAAACAGCTTGTCCCAGGCCATGTTGAGTCAATTTCTGTTTTATGAGACCTTAGATAAATTGAGGGACAAGTGTATTTATTTAAACACATAGTCAAAGAGATTCAGGTTATGATTTCCCTCTCACACCAACTTGTATCAGCCTGTATGGCAGGGGGGTGGGGGTGGGGATGGTTAGTATGACCACATGTACCAGGGCTGTTGATGCAAGTTGCTGCTCTCTGTGCTAAGGATAGCACCATCCATAAATGTGTCTCTGGACCAGATCCTGGCGTTCCACATCTGACACTTTAATCTGTACCAACTGTAACCAAACCACTCTCTGAAGGCATCCATCTCTTTTCACTGATTACAGAGTGAGACTAGAAGACTAGTTTTTGGGAAAGCTAGAATTAGGTTGTTTCTGCATAATTAGATTCTTTGGTCACAGTAGGATTCTCCATGGGATAAGCTGCAGCTTTGTGTGAAAAGAGTATCAGAACCCATTTTCCTGAGAACTACAGTTCTGTCAGTGGCCCAGTTTGGCCAGTGATCATGGGACTCCTTTGATCAGTATTATGTCACTTGTCCATAATACGCCTCTTTCATGAATGAAAACAGGGACATGAAACACTGGAGAAACAAGTCCTACATTACACTGTAGCAGTTCAAGACTTTATTTCTACATTGAACTCATGGAAATGAAAATACATAGTTGTTAGTTGTTTGTTTGGTTTGTTTTACTTTAATGGTTGAAATATTTGAGAACATTTTTATTTACATTAAACACAGATAAAAGTGGGAGGGAGGGTTGGAGAAAGAGCTTGTATTGTAACAGTGCAGTAATTATTGTCAAAATTATATAATTCTCTGCAGGATGGAAATTCCCATCTTTTTTACAAGCCAGCTCCTCTGAAAATCAGATGTTAACTTTAGTGATGGGTACACATTACCTTATTTCAAAGTCCTTGTGTGACTGGAGTGGAATCATAATATTCATAACTTCTATTTTTGTCATTAATAAAGAGAATGCTTTCACTTCTGTTATTAAAAGTTCAGTTATGAACATGAACAAGAAACTCTCGAGAGAGTAATTATAGAAACACCAGATTAGTTTGTCAGGTTTCTACAAATGTAACTAGTCCCAAATTAAAGCAGTTAAACACAATGGATCAGTGAGGGTGATGCAGCATGCTTCCACACAAATGCTTAGGTCACTTTTAATTTACACTGGACAAAGATCTGGTCCTTTTGCTTTCGCTGCTTCTCTTCTTTTTCCATGATTAATTTTCCTTTGCCTTTTAGAATATTTCACAACCTTTGAAGTGTTTGAAGATAAAGTGATGTAATTACCCAGCTTCCAATAGTGTTGATCTATTGCAGATTGGTAATGACATGGACTGAAATTTTAAGCAACCAATCAGAATGCTGTATTCATCCAAGCCTCCCTGAAAGGCAGCTCTTTGCCCCCTGCTATTATCTCATAGAGCAATATTGTACTGGTACCGCAAGTTACCATGTAATAGCAACCGTGGTTTCCAATATATCTACCATGTAGTTACCACACATTTAGCATAAAATAGCACATTTCATTTTGTGGTAATCCAGTAAGAGAATCACACTGCCAGGCTGTGCAGAAAACTGGTACTGCATATTGGAGTCAGAGAATGCCTGGTGCTTTTTGTGGGAAGAAGCCGATCTGATAAGAGTGTGATATTCCCCCAGAACTTTTTTTCTTTCGCAGCTTTAAGTGGTTATCTCTGCTTTACTGTAACTAGTTAGTTACCACAGATGTGGTCAAACCTGCCACGTATCAAATTTACAGTATGTAACATACTGGCTTTCCACAAGTTTAAAAGGAGATTTTATAACACTAATTAATTAATAAGTAAAAAGCTGTCTATGGCTAGAAGGATGGTTGGACCCACAGCTGTTTTCGTGTGTTTGCTCAAATTCCCCTGTTTTAGTGGACAGAGGGACTTTATATTCCAGTAAATTTCATTGTCAACTTCTTCTCTGAGGCCCAGGGGTAGTTTTCTACATTTAGGAGATAAACAGGTGAGACTTAGCAGGGAAAGCAAAGACTGAAATTTATATGAATGTGTATTTTAATTTAAAACCAAATATTTTTGAAGGTGTGTTTCAAGCATAGTATATGGAGTTCTTTAACATCATAGATCTTGGTGATCTGAGGACTTTCTGGAGGTGAGACACAGATGAGAGGCATCATCTGTATTTCTCACCAGGCCATGATGCTGCAGCCCCTTTTATACAGCCCAGTGCATTCAGTGATCCAGTTTGCTGTAAGTATAATACATGTTTGAGTTGCAGTTTTTCTCTCTAAAAATAATAGGAAGCATCTGTTCTAATGAAAAATGACATATTTTCTTTCAATTAGAAAATTCAAATATTTTTAAATTTATAACACAACAGTAGATATCTTCTCTAAGATGTTGTGGATTAAGATTCAAACTTTCCTGGGCCAAATACTGAGTTTATCTAGCAGGATACGTTTGGCCTAAGGTGAAGTATAGGTCACCTCTCAGGAAGCTCATGGGGTTTCATGGGAATAGCTGGGGTTAGATGGCAGCTTGTTCCATGTATCTCATTTAGCTTCATAGGGGATCCTGTCAGCTACCTGAGGTCACAGTGATTTCATTGACACCTATAAACACCACATCAGCACCAGGATGTGAGGATTATCAGCTTCCACCTCATCTCCTAACCACAACAATAAAATTACTTTAGTTAACATCACTGTCTCTGATTTTTTACAAATATAGTGGACTCAATTCCAGCTATGAACAGGGAAGCCAAGGGGATTTTGTGTCTGTATTGGAGAGTAGATTTAGATCCACTGTGTTAAAGTAAACTGATAGCTTCAATTATTAAATGCAAGTACTTGGCCAGCCTTTAGTGAAGGAGGCCATTAAAGTTTCTGAGATCCTTTTTATTTTGGTTACCAAAGCTTGTTTCCAAGAGCCAGTGTCTGAATCTTGTTAAAACAGGACTTTCCATCATTTTCCATTAAAGAAAAAAGTCTGGATAGGGCAGTATTACCACTGCACTCAGAGTTCTGCCAAAGCCTCTGCTTGGACTGCAGAGCTGCCTTTAAGATGTTTGAAAAGCAAATCCTTCCCTGGTATATCTGAAATCCCTCCTTTTTGAAGCAAAGCTCCTATTTCTTTTGGAAATGTAGCAGGAGAACCATTAAATATGAAACACTACTATGTAGGACCAGCTTTATAAAAATTACTTGCATGCCTTAGATGGGGCTTGTTGGGGTATAAGAGTCTGTACAACATAAGACTAAGTACAACATCAAAATTACCTACCCTCTTTTGCAGCTGCCCATCTCAAATCACAATGCCTCCTTTGTTAAGCTGATAGTTCCTGTGCTGCATGTCTGAATATGATGGCAGAGGTTGAGGAGGAGAAGCCTGGCTGGGTGAACATCCTCTAAACATCCCTTGCTCACAGTGACTATGTCCAACATGAAATGCAGTCACCACTGTCAATTTTTTAAAACATGAAAAGGAGCAGATGATCATCACCTGCTCCTGCCCTGCACCCAGAGCATGAAGTAAGATATGGGAAGAGGTCAGTCTGATCTGGTATTCAGCCAGAGGGTGTTCACCATCACTTCTCCCAGCCTGAGATCACTGTTTTGGCCCTTGCCCTGCAAGATGGCTTTTCCCTTCTCATAGGCTTGGGCCAAAATAAAGGGAGATAATATGAGGGGGCATGGGGTGTGACAAGAGCTGTGTCCATCCTCTGTTCTAGCACTAGTCTCCTTCTATTAGGAGACCTGTGCTGAGGGACTAGCCATCTCCAGATGCAGTCAGCACCAAAACCATGAAAATTAAAGCAGACATCCACAATGTTAAAAGACAGCAAAGGTGGTTACAACCAGTTTTGAAACCTCACTGGAAAATTTAATTTGGATGTACAAGATCATGGTTTGCATGGGTGTATGGTTTACTAGATAAAAAGATGGCTAGCTGGCCAGACCCAGAGAGTGGTCATGAAAAGAATTAAATCCAAATGGTGGCCAGTCACAAGTGGTGTTCTCAAGGGCTCAGTATTATGGCCTGTTCTCTTTAATATCATTATGAATAATCTGGATGAGGGGATCAAGGGCACTCTCAGTAAATATGCGGACAACACTAAGTTGGGCAGGAGTCTTGATCTTCTTTAAGATTGGCAAGCTCTAAAGACAAATCTGGACAGGCTGTATTCATCACTATTGAGTGATCTGATCAAAAACTTCCATCTGAAGCACCCATATTAGCCAGTTCCTCAGCTAAGACTTTTACATCTTTTTCCTTGATTTGTTGTTCCTTTTCACTTGTGATATGGCAGAAATGGAGTGAAAGTGCTGATGGTGTCTTCCAGGCAGTATCCACACAGGTGAGCTGTTGCCAGGGTGCTCAGCTGCAGGTGAAGACTTCAAGGGAGGCTAATAGTGTGATGTCTGTGACATCCAATCTTTTTCTGTACCCACATTTTCTGCAGGTGAAACAGATCTAGCATCATCACTTCTGTCCTTGATTTCTTCATAAACTCTATGAGTTGTTAATGAGTAATTACTGCCCTTTCATATATGTCATTGTGCTCTACTGAGACTCATCTGAACCTCCTCATGCTGCGACAGTGTGCAGTTTATGATGTGTCAAAGAGAAAAACAACTTTAATACATAAAGTTAGGGGTTGTTTTGTACCAGTGAACTGCTATGATTCTTACGTGCAGTTTTCTACAGAAATCTGAAATTATGTTCAAATTCAAAAATTTTCCCCCTTGGTGGGTATCTACCATTCACACCACAGAGTGTAATAGGGAAGAAGCATATATTTGTAGAATATATAAAAGGCATAGAATCGTAGAATGCGTTGGGTTGGAAAGGACATTTAAATGTCATCTAGTCTAACTTCTTTTTAGTGAGTAGGGACATCTTAACTAATCAGCTTGCTCAGAGCCCTGTTCAACCTGATCTGGAATGTTTTCAGGCATGGGGCATCCACCATCTCTCTGGGCAACCTGTGTCAGTGTTTCAATATCACTGAAAAAAATTTCTTCCTACTATCTAGTCTAAATTGACCGTCTTTTAGTTAAAACCATTAGCCCTTGTCCTGTTGCAATAAGCCATGCTGAAAGCTTGTCCCCATCTTTCTTATAGGCACCCTTTAAGCATTGCAAGGCTTCAATAAGATCTTCCCAGAGCCTTCTCTTCTCCTGTCTGAGCAACCCCAACTTTCTCAGTCTTTCTTCACAGAAGATTTGTTCCAGCTCTCTGATTTTTTTTTTTGTGTCCCTTCTCTGGACCTGCTCCAACACGTTCATGTCTTCTTTGGGCTGATGACTCGAGAGCTGGACACAGTACACCAGGTGGGGTCTCAGTCTCACTGGATATTCCTGCATTCGCTGAAATGTGCACTAACAATAGATCTATGAATGCAGATGCAATCTTTTCTTAAATGATGCATTTTGAAGGTTTAGCTGCTTTTTTTTTGTCATTGTTTTCCTTTTCAATACCAAGAATATCAGTCTTAAAAATGCCCTTAATGCAACCAAAAATTAGGCTTTCATTTTCTATTGAAACTTCTCAATGAAATGTTTTGCCCTTCAAGACTGTGAGATGCCCAGCAAATTTCCTTGGGATTTATGAACACAAATATAGGAATTAGAAGCCTAATTTGAGCTACTTTTACTTTTTTTTTTTTTCTTCTTCTTCTAAAGCATGACCCAAGCCTTTGAGTGTGTGGAGCAAATGTCCTAAAGATTATTTTTTATTAATGTCACTCAGTTATAGTTAAATTCCACTGTCAAGCTACATAGAAACCTATGAGATTCCTGAGCTTCTTGTAAACTTGGCTAGTTAGGAAATATTCACACCTTCAGAGTACAGCATGTGTTGTAAAAGATCTCTATTAAAATCTTCAGTTTATTAAACTGACAAATGGTAGGAAACTTTCAGACCTCAAAACCTATGATATCATTTCATTTTGAAATAACCCAACAAAAATCTCACATTTTTTTTGTGTGAAAGTAACTAAATCTGTATGTGTCATCTGCAGGCAGCCCCTCAGGTTTGGTGACTGTTAGCTGTGGTTCATGTGTGTAAATCAGAGTCTTAAAGGCCTGTGAAAGTTAAATAAAAAAAAAAAAAAAAAAAAAGTAGAACCTGAAACCTTCCATTTACAATTGTCAGGGATTAACCTTTATTCATGAGTTTTAGATACTATATCCTTTTGTGGATTTTAGATAATGAAGAGACAACATCTGAAAAAGGTGCTGTTCTCCCCTTGCTCCTGCAGTGGTGACACCTTACACAGTGCACATACATATTGCTTAGATGTTTAAAACATTGCCTAATTAATGCATATCATAAGACAATACCTTAGTGCTGCTTATACAGTTACAATTTTTTTCTGCTTAGGTCATTCCACTCCTGTTTTAATTCAGTAAAAGCTCCTGTACCATCCTTTTTGGTTTGGCTTAGGGCTCCCATTCTGCAGTGCATTGGCCAAGATGACTAGGCTCAGACTCTTTGCTCCATGTGCTCTCACACAGTTAGTGTCAAGTGCCTCAACCACAATTGTCTTCTGGTGGGGAGGAGAGAGGAGGTGTAGGGCACTTGCTGCAGGATGCTGATGATAAGGCAGGCAGGTTGGAGCAGAGCTTTTTGCATATGGAGGTGCAAGAAATGACAAGAAAAGCCTCATTTTGCAGAAGGACATTTCACCACCATGGGTTAGCCCCCAGGAGCACCTGGTGTTGGTTTACACAGTGGCAGGAAAGATAAGGGTGTCTGACTTGGAAATTTCCATGCGGAAGGGACAGACAGTTGTTCTAATACGCTGTGCTCTTGGACTCCCACAAGATATGGCAAGAAATTTTGGACTTGCTGTGTCAGGGCTTTTGCATTGTGCTACAGAACAATTCAGACTGTAAACCCGGTCTGTTGAGGAGGACAGAGATTAAGCATCACATCTTTGAATACAATTTGGAGCTGTTTGTTGGAGATTAATGTGAAAAAAAAACTTCTGGGGAAATGCCAAGATGAAACCTTTTAGCCAAGGAAAGTGATTCATTACTTTTGAAAATGTCTCCCTATGTTTTTTAGCCAAACTACGTGGGCAGCATGACACACAAACTTTCAGAATAACTTTGTCACCCAAGTCCTCCAGAATTTTTCTGGTTTTGACCTTTTATTGCAAAAATTTATTTGCCCAACTCACTTTCTCTACAAGAAGAAATAATCCTTCCTACAGATGCAAGAGGTCTGAGTGATGCTAAGCTATAAATACCACAGGCACAGTGTAAGAATTAGATTAGAACAGGTTGTTGAACTGGTATTTCTGAATTATGTAAACTAGAGATCATGGGGAGGCACCTCTTTATGGCCATGAAACATCCTCCTAATCTAATCTCATCTAATCTAATCTATGAAGCATTTACTTATGACTGCCATGGAAAATGCATAGACTTTTCATATCAAGGAGAAGTGAAGTAAAAATAACATCCCAGTGGATTCAGGGGCTAACTCGGTGTGTTCAATAGCAACATGAACACATGAAATGCAGAGTCAATATGAGAGCTAGTATGTTGACTGACAAACTTGTTAAAGAGCTAGGTGTTGCACTTGGAAAAAATCTTCCATTGTTTAGCTTTACTTATTTACTTTCTAAAGTGGAGGAGAAGTGGAATAAAGCTTTTACATATATATTTTTTTTTATCAAGGAAAAAAGCATAGTGCTTTAAAAAACCTAATACCATTCAGGCCCTTCCCATGAAGAAGTAAAGCATTCCAGTGTTAAACATTAAGGAAACAAAGAACAAACTTAGGTATTAAATTAAAGTACAGGGAATTAAAAGGAAAGAAGAGATTTGTTTAGTGATATAGATGGCTTTGGCATAATTTGCTTTCACAAATAATGCAATTTATTCCTGCTGGTGTATTTGTAGAGGTGTCTGTGTTTCCTCATAACTAGTTATATCTCTAGTAGCTATTCACAGAGGTAGCCACAGCCAGTCTTTGAAAATATCTTGCACCTTGTAACTACTTGATCCTGTAATTGTCTAAAAAATCTTGGATCCAATGCTGATGCTGGAAATATTTTATTGCTCACCAAGGAGCACTTGTGGCTATGTTTTGATAGTTAGATTTGTGGTTCTGGAAAAGTTCAGGGATTTCAGGAGGACATCAGTGCAATAATATTATTGTATCTTTTTAGTGAAAAAGAGGAAAATACTAGAAACTAGTGAAACAATTGAAATGTCCATAGGTAATAACTATCAACAATAAAAGAACATCTGTGGAATAAAATTTATAGTGTAAAGCAGTGAGTGTCAGCTTTAATTTACTTTCACTTGTTGAAGATATATGACTCACATGATGAAACATAGCAATAAGAATCACACTTCTTAGTTCTAGAACACATGCTCGTTTATATTACCAGCATTGTATATTTTTCTTCTTTGTAATTCTGCAGGGAGACCACCTATTCTGGAAAAGAAACAGAATTGAACACAATCATATTCTGTAATGAGAGACAGAAATATAAACAAAATTCTATTAATTTTGTCACCATAGATTTTACATTCAATTCTCAGCTCAGGACTTCCAAAAGAAAAAAAAAAAAAAAGGCATGCTTTCACTGCATTTGACAAATACTGGAACATGTTCTCAAAGTCTAGTTTATTTAGCATTCATTTAGCATATGAAATTCTTGATTTAGAGTATCAGGACATTAATAATTAACATATATTGTTTTAGAATGAAATGTTACTGAAAACATAAGAAACAATCTCTGGGGTAGGGAGAGGAGCTCAGACCCTCTGAGGTTTGTTTAGGCACATGCAGGCTGACACAGAGTTCCAGCTTTAGACTCATTTTACTTTGCTGCATTTTCCCTGCTTTGATGTAGTCAGCATGTCTTACAATTCTCTTGTTACACTCTTTTATATTTAATGCACTTTAAATTGCTTAAGACCACAGTAACAAATCCTTGATTCACACCCAATTTATGCATCTTCTGTACTATCCTGATTTGTACACTGTTCTCATCACAGTGGTATCTGAGTGATTCCCAAGGGATATATTTAATAGCCATCATGAGTACTTATCCTCTTATGTGTGTAGCACAGTGATAATTTTGTTTTAAGTATAGGTGATGGGTGTCATTTATAATGAGAAAAGCTACATTTTCTCTCATGTACTTGACAAAAAATAAAAGGAAAATAACTACGATGTATGGTATCAAGCTTGGAAAGAGGATCATGACTACTGATGGAAGAGGTTTCCAATGGCTCCTCATTCCCACCAACTTTTCTTTTAATAGCTTTAATAGCTAGCCAATTTATGAGACATAATGCCATAGGCAGCTCTACACAGTCTTTTCCCATTTGACCTATATTTTAAGCCACATACCTATATTTGTTGATAGCAAATTGACTTTGGCCACTGTGCTGTGCTACTGAGCCCTGAGCAAGAGGAAGGATATACCGGTCAGTCTCAGCACCACACTTTTACAGATGTACCACTGTTGACTCTTAAAATGTGTCTATATTCTGATAATTTTACACTGATTTATCCAAGTTAATGATCTATGACTAAGCAAAATTAGGCATTACCAAGGATGTTACATTATGCATTGCAGTTTGATATGTCATAACTACTGCCAGCCATTGAGAAACCAGCAATCTGTACTGTCATTTCCAAGGCAAATGGAGGCCAAAGCATTCAAGTTGTTTTTTATATGATCACTATAGTAGTCTTTCTGAAATCATACAAACATTCTGATCATACAAACAGAGATTAAAATTTTCGGTGAAAATTTTTTTTCTAAGCACTATATAAGTTTTGTTTAAGCAAATTGATTTTTAAAAGAAAGGATGGTAAAATATAGATTTTTTTTTTGTTTAAATCTAATATATAAACATGATCATTAAAACATTTTAATTGTAACATTTTGTTTATAGGAAAACATTTTAATTTAATTCCTCAATGAAATGTGAACTTTCATGTCTCTTCACAAGCTGTTAGGCCATCTATAAAATTATTTTCTTGCTTATCATTTCCCATTCTAGATGGATTTATTTTTTTATTTTCCTGACTATTTGTTTTGTAAGTTCTATATGTGTCACTTGTTATATAGAATGAGAGAATGAAAAATTTGTCTTACAAATTAAATGGTTTATAATCTCTGTAGTCTAGAACAGCTATACTCAGGCTGGTGTGGGACCACCCTGGACCAGATCCCAATCTTCCCAGTGTCTATCTTGCACACTGTAGTCCAAGTAGTTCAAAACCAGTCTGTTGGGAGTAGGGAAGTGATCATGCCCCTGTACTCAGCACTGTTGAGGTTGCAACTTGAGTACTGTGTTCAGTTTTGGGCACTGCAGTATAAGATAGACACTGAGGTGCTGGTGCAGGTCCAGAGAAGGGCAACAAAGCTGGTGAGGGGTCTGGAGAACATGTCTTACGGGGAGAGCCTGAGGAAATGGGGACTGATATACTCTGGAGAAGAGGAGGATGAGGGGGGAACCTCATTGCCCTCTACAACTACCTGAAAGGAGGTTGTAGTGAGGTGGGTGTTTGTCTCTTCTCCCAAGTAATTTACAACAGGATGAGAGGAAACAGTCTTAAGTTGCTCCAGGGGAGGTTTAGATTGGATATTAGGAAAAAATTGTATACTGAATGAGTGATGAGGCATTGGAACAGACTGCCCAGGTGGTGGTGGAGTCACTATCCCTGAAATTGTTCAAAAACCATGTAAATGTGGCACTTTAGGACATGATTTAGTGGTCATGATCATGTTGGGTAGATGGTTGGACTTGATGATCTTGGATGTCTTTTCCAACCTTAATGATTCTATGGTTATATGATCCAGTATTAACGGTTTCAGCTCTTCCCAGGCCATAGCTACATGTAAGGAGTGTTTCTACATACTGCTGGTGAAATACAACTGATGGAAGTATTTCATGGACCAGACCCACCACAGAAGGGGGAATTAGACCACATATTTGTATGTGTGTAAATCCTATAAAGATCAGGAATAATAATCTAATTGTAAAGTATATCTCTATAGAAGTTAGACAAAGCTTTTCTTATTATAATTCACCATATGACTGCACCATGCAATACAGAGCAATGAGGATCTCCCTGAGCTGGACTGGGTGAGCTAGCTCCTGAATAGGGCAATAACATTGCTTAGGACAGCATCTTGACAGGATGCTGAACAGGATGTGCAGTTCACAGGCAGCTCACAGCCTGGTCAGAGAAGTAGGGACAATGCTGACTCTCTGTGAGAGAATGGGTCTCTGGGTCTTGAGATGGAAAGTCTCAATTTACAGTTTTAACATCAGTGCAAGCTTGGTTACTTTTCTTGTAGCACCCTAGCAAATGCAACATACTTGAACTGGTTACAAAGACTGAAAAGAATGTGTCCCCTTCCACAGCAAGCTCAAAACCTTCTGGATAACCTCTCCACTACTTTCTCTGCAGGCATATGCATTTCTTTACATTTCAAAGACTCAGTCTTTCAACTTTTGTCCTTGTTCTAGTCCTTCTAATACAGTTGTGTGCATCAAAGAATGGAGCAAGCTGAACTTTAGGAAAACCAGAAAGAAAGTACTTTCACTTTTTATTCATTTTTCAAATTTTTCAGAGCTTATGAAAAAATCCCTTGTTGCATATGTTAAAAGTTTCCAGCCTCCTGAGCATACTCATTCTTCTTGTAACTAGAGAAGTTGCTATGGAGAGGTCTTTGTCTCAACTACCAGTATTTCTGACAGAAGATGGGAGATAAACCATGGAGTCACTGGCACCCGAGAAAGAAACAGCTGCTCTTGTAAAACAGCCAAAGCCCTTTTGTACACAGCACTCTGCTTCTCTCTGCCCCCACTTCCCCACCTTTACAGTCCCTTCTCTGGTGCGTACTTAAGTAGATTTTAAAGGACTGTAGGACCTTAAATCTTGCTGCTTAACCTCACCATGGGCAACAGAAAAGCTACTTTCAAAATCCCTAGCTAGGACATTTTACAAGTAGTTGAAAGGAAACTGAGAGGACGAATGCAGGTGTTTTTGAAGTATTAAGCCTGTGGGTGGACAGTGGAAGGACTGATGGATTTGTGAGAAAGAAATAGTGTGAGTATTGTGCATTCCTGAGACTGGAGAAAAAGTAAATTACCAAGGAGATGTCACATGTGTTGCCAAGGCGCTTCTGGTTTGGTAACAATTTCCACTCCTGCCTTGTACAGATGAAAGCAATGGCAGTCAAGCAGCTGTTCCAGGCCCCAGCAGGAGATCATGCAACAGGACAGATATGTTCACTTTCACCAACTACACTGTTGTTACTTCCTGTCAACCAATAAATATAGTGATTTTGATTTTAAGACATTTTTCAATATAGTGTGCATTCGACAGGCTTTAAGGAAATTACCTTTCATACATATAGAACCTGTCTCTTTTCACCAGACTCTAATGCCTTGCATTACACTACACTTAGATATTCAGTAAGGTATTTTGGCATTGTGTCTGCTGGTTCCTGTTTAAAGTAAAACATATTATAAGAATTAGTTGGTGGATTTAAATACATCCTCTCTTTGTTACATACAGAAAGCTTATTAACATAATACAGAGTTTTCCTGACATGTCTTCAGTATCTCTTCTTTCTGTCTCATGCACTTTAGGCCACCTAGTAAGATTCAATCTAAGAGAGGATTCACTTCTTCAGGGCTTGTATATTCCACATTAATTGTCTAAATACTAAAATCAAGAAATTCTTACTTTTGTAAGCAATAGTTTATAAGCAAATATACAAAAATGCTTACTAAGATTATAAATGTTGGGGTTTTTTTTATTGAGGACCTTTTATTAGAAGTTTGTTCATGTAGAACATAGATGAATACATATGGTATTAATTAGAAAATATTTTTTGAGCTTCTTTCCACATATTGCTGATATGTAATATTCCATAACTTCCCAACTGACTTTTAACCTCTTTGTCAATGACTGTAAAAGACAGGAGATGATTTATTTGTTTGCAGGCTACCATGTACTGCATGTTGCTTTCCTCCAAAGTCAGCAGACAGCACAGCTGAAGGTCTGACTTGCTTTTTCCCAGCTGCCGCACCCTGGGTCTGGATGAAGCCGAGGGTCTGAGGGTGGGCTGAGTGCTCAGGGCAGAGCTGGGGAGTGGGAGGGGTGGGAAGCGGGAGATCAGAGCATATGCCTGTGTACACGTGTGCGTGCCCGTGAGCATGAGCTCACATGCCTCCTGAACAGAACATGAGAGACTGCAGGAGACAGGGAACAGACATGTTGCTGGCTGCAGAGAAGATGAAAATCCAAGAGCTTTGTCCTGCAGGCTGTGTAGCACTGTTGCAGGGACCTGTGTCAAGCTGCTAGGCTGAGAGTAAGACCAGGGGAAAAGATGGTGCAGAGAGTTAGTTTACAAACCCTTTGGATTTCAATGAATGTGTGTTCATGGGCATGTCATGTGCCAATGAACCCCATTTTTTTCAGGTTCTCATCCCATTTTGTTATTGTGTTTCCCTTCTTTTAATGACAAGTCTTACGTTTTTCTCAAAGCTACAGCTAATCAAAGTCCTGTCACAGAGATCAACTTCCTACCCAAAAGCACAAGTTCCCCTTTTCCTCACCTATTGATCTCTGTATGAAACTTTGATTAATTTCAGCTTTCAGAAATGTCCTTTCACTGGGCATTTTGCTGGCACATGTAACTGACCAGTGTGCAGTAGGTAAAATTATGCTTTCTTCTCCCAGCTCACCTGCTGTGATTGTAACTTGTATTTCCCATGGCAGTGAGCAATGCTGGACCCTCCCTCAGGTAAACCACTGTCTTTTGGTCCAAATGGCTTGATGGCTGGTCTGTGTTTGTTTTGGTCTATACAAACTCTGCTGTGGTTTGAACAATTCCTATTCCTTTCATTGTTCTCTGTCAAGAAAGTAATTTCTGAGTGATGCCAGCTTGGGGAAGGAAAAGGGTAAACAGAGCCAGGAGGAGGAAGTCAGAACAGCACCCTGCAAAGAAATAGACAAGGGGAGGAGCTTCTCAGTGCATCCCCTTGTCCCTCCCATTGATGCTGGGAGTGGGAATATCCTCCACTCTTTTTGCTGCTGTTTCTACCTCTTCCTGCTCACCCAGTCTCTACCCGTCAGGTGAAGCTTGGGCCATCTCGCCCCTGGCGGGGGGGGGTGAAGCAAGGCACAGTAGCAGTGCAGTAGCAAGGGGCTGAGCTCTGCTCTCTGCTTCAGTTGCAGAGCCCTTCCCTGCAGCTTCCTCTTCTCTCTTCTCACCTTTACCATACTGTTTTGGAGCCTTTGACTTGTCCACCTGTCTTGGTTTCTGTGTTCTGGTTATCGTGTCTGTGAAGTACAGATGACTGAATATGCATTATGCATCTCTTCATTAATTCCTCTCCCATTCCCTCCATTTCCACACACTTCTATGTTTTGAATCAGTCACACAGGTGAAAATCTGGAGTAAGTCTGTTACACTGATCTATGGTAATTTATAGCAGAATCTAATCCCTTGCCTCATCATGGTTTCTGGCTGTACCATAATAACATCTTATTAAATGCTTTAGACAGCTAAGTAATCTGTTTGGCTATCTCATATCTGTGTTTCACTGCTCTAAACCCACACACTTTCATTTCCCCTATGTCCCTTGTGTGACAATTTGTTTGCCTAGCTCTGTTTCTTGAAGACTGACATACCCACTCTTTCCCCATAACTGAAAAGCTTTCAATGTCCTCTATCCCACTTTATAGTATGTACCCACTGTCAGCTATTGTAATTCTCCTTTATTTATCTACCCGCACTCTTCAGAGGACACAGAATAGCCCAACCTAACTGGCAGAGTCCATATGAGACTGCAGACCTGGTGTGGTCTACATAGACATAAGATGATCTGGTATCTCTTTCATGTCTTAATCTCTCTGTGGTGCTATGCCCCTGGGCCCTTGGATCTCAGGAGAGCATAGCTATCCAGCAGATAAAGGACAAAGGTGGGAGCTGGTTTGGAATACCCAATAGAAACATTCACTTTTTTAACCATATGCCTCCCTGCCTCATCTGTGAGTCTAATGAAAACACTTTCCTGGAATCCAGTCTGAACAGTGTTAGAAAGTCACCAGGCACAGTCTGGGAAATAATGGGGAAATACTCTTAGGCTGTGGTTTATATGTTTGTTTTCGTTTTTTGTTTTTGTTTTACCAGGGAACTGTTCTGTCTTTGAGGCAGTCCCTCTGGGACTCATTCAGAAACAGTGAACTGATGCTTAAACACATGATGTCCCTTTGGTGTAGAGATGAGATTCTAGGAAGGAAAGCCTATTTTTATACATATGTAAAATAAGGAGCTGAATTCCCTAGTTGCTGTTAGGTCACTTGGTGTCTAGCCAGAAGGCTATCCTACCAGCTCAGTGCAGAGGTTTCCCTTAAAGGAACTTACCCTTTTAAGGGTAACTTTAACTTTGCATGGCATGTCCTACATTGGAAAGTTTACAGGAATACAGATTTGTTTTATGTAGAAATGTGATTTTTTAAAAACAAGTTTTAGGCAAATATTTGAACCTGTAGACAGGCTATGGTAGGTGGAATCATATCACTAAAATATGCTGATATTGAGGAATAGCTTCTCTCCTAAAAAAAATAAAGCATGCACTGGTAAACACTTCCCATGTTTAATCCTCACCCACTGAATTATGTTATTGGTCTCAAAGGCTATCTCTTCCTGTGAGGTAGGAGAAGTTTTCTAGTTTTTACCTCAGAAGCTTTCTTGTTGAACTATTCAGTACTTACTAATAAACTCTCTTCCTAGAGAAATTAGAATATCCTTCAAGATTACATAAAGCCAAAAATATTAGGACCCTGCAATGTCATGTTTGCCAATCTTTTGTACAGAGCAGGACTTAACTGACAAACATGGTACCTTCAGCCACTCTCTGACTCTTCAGCTAAGGAATTATTTCTGAAGTCAGATGGCATTACAAGCTTCTGTTTTTCTGTTATTCATACGGCCTATTTAAAGTGAGCCATTACTTTCAAAACTTACACTTGTAAAATTTAGCAGTGTTTAAAATCTGACTGCTTGCAGAAGCTCTACAAGTTCCTTAGGAGGACTGACAGGTTATAAGGACATGGTAGTTAGAGCCTAGGCTGGATAGGCTATTTCAGCTCCTCAAATAAGGGGAGAATACTTGGTGGGGAAAGCCATTACCCAAGGAATGCAATGACAAAAGAGCACATTATTCCAGGGTCATACTGGACATTTCACAGGATCATAAAAATCTTGGCTTCTATTCATTCTTTAAGCATCTGAGAGATCTAACTCCATTCAAGTGCCTAGAGAACAAGTGTTTTTTTAGTGTTACATTAGGTTTTGTAAATCCAGCATGTAAAAATACATGATATTCATTTAAAAAAAAAAAAAAAAAGGAAAAAGAAGGTAAGTATTGTATTTCTTTTCTTTTTATTCAGGTAGAGAACTGTATTCCTCTGTAACTGACAGAAATAACAGGGACTTTGCAACAGTGCAAATACTGTCTGGCTTCAGAGAAAAAAACTTCTTGGATGCATAGTTTTATCATAGGCTTCTCTCAGCAAAGATGTGCAGATAATTTGTTTATAAAAATTAGCTTTTTTTTTTCTTTTAACTTGAATGGAAAATAATTCTGCTTTTCAGTCACAATGAAAAATATTAATGTGTTTGCTTTTATTATAGTTTTTTGCATCTTTTAAAAGTTGAGGTTGATTATACATGGTATAAGCTGATCTTGAATTTAAATGCTCCTCTTTCTGAAGTAAACATTGCCTGGTCTTGGAAACACTTGAGTTACAGATGACTTTTTTGCCAATTACTCCAAATTTGAAAGGCAGGATTTGATAATGGTTTAGTTAGACCAGTTTACTAATCAATTATGGACAATGACACCTCCTTTTACTGTGAAGTCTAGAGAAATTAATGTGTGGTGGGGTTTTTATTCACATTTTGATAATTAGAATGGATTTCATAATGGCAAACCAGAAGACAAGATTGTATGCCTGTACATGCCACATTTCTTCCTTATTCAGCCTTTAAGAGCTTGCTTTAAAAATCTTAAGATTTGTAGTTCTGTCACAGTTTCTTCGAAGTGAGAGAAGGGTAAGCAAGGTATGAACTTACAGTATTTACATTTAAACACTAAGCAATTTCTGAAGAGTGTGGTAGGAACTAGCTATTGCAAGAGCTATTATTTAGTCTAATTGATCCCAGCTGGGCTTGGAAGAGATTCCAGCCAAAAGCATGCAAATGCTCGCCAAGAGCCTGTCATATTTGATAGCTCACACTGCTATGAACTTGGCTAAGAGAGGTCAGTCACATAGCAGAAACTAAGCTCTCTTCCACTGTATCCAGGCTAGCTTAAAAATGCAGATATGTTGCCAACTGACTAGCAAGCCTTTCTCCTTTTAACCTTGGTTTAAGAGGCCCCTGGTTTCTTGGAAGCAGGGGAGTGCCGCACTGTGAAGCAACGGGAAGATGTTCCACACGTGGAGCGATGGGCAGACACAGCTGCTCTAGGATCCACTGGGCATCTGTTTTCATTAAAACTTCACTTGTGCATTTGACCTATCAGCTGGATTCGGCACGTCACTGGTAAAGGTACACAGTATATGTAACACCACTAATTAATCAACTTCACTTTAAGAATGTCCTTTCTGTTAGCAATACATTCTTCTTCTTTTTTAGGTACCTCCGTCTCAGGCTTTTGCTAACTTTGTTAAAGATTAGAAAAGTTTGTGTAACATAATTTAGGACAAACCATCACAACAAATATACCGTATTTATTACAGGAGCAGGTACATTAAAACTGATGAATTTCCCACTGCTTTGCTTCCTTGATAGCTACCTGAGTAAGTTAGAAGAGAACCATAGTTTTAAGGAAATACAAAACATCTCATTAGGGACAATTAAGTTTCTAATCAACTATGCCTTCTCAGCTCATGTAGTGGGTTTATTATTATTATTTATGTTGTTTGAAAGACATAGGCAGGACCCTCTCTCCTTGTTGAGATTAATACACTAGGTTTCCTTTGTCTGTTTTCTCTGTTGGACCATAACCACTGTGGTGGAACTCTCTCAGCCTCTCCAGAGAAGTAGTTCCACTTTGCCTAAATAATTAAATATTCCTTGGACCAGAGGACTGGAACCTCTACAAAGGGCTTATTTTTTCCCTTCTTCTTTATGCTTTGTTTCCCTCTTACCTGGTGAATATTTAATTACAAAGTGGAAAAGTGAAACAGGAGAAATGAAGTCAGGGAAGATCCTCTAGATCAGGAGAACTGGCTTTTGAACAACACTGTCCCACTGGAGTGAAACAAATTTATCCTTCCATAGCTGAAGATCTGTCTCATTTAATCCAAAGCACTGTCATTCTGCTTTTCAGAATAAAGCTTTCCAAGGAGCACACTTATGGGGAAAATTAAACAGCTACTACAAACATAATCACTAAACTTACATGGGTTCATTATTGTTAAATTTGTCAAGTAAGATATAGAACTGGACACAGTGTAACAACTTGAGGGTTTTACATATTGTAGGGAATAAGTAAATAAATCATCTAGGCCACTGACCGTTTGCAGTCAAAGCTTGTTACTATCTAAAGTGCTTACTGAATTAAAAATAAGCTATAAATCTTTGCCCAGATCCTGTGAACATAAGTATGTAGGATCTTTGTTATTTTTAGAATTGCCCTCACCAGAGTGGCATTCTGGGCAGTTGCAGGGAATTCATTGTCTTTTCTTGGTTGCATTCAGAATCTGCTGAGAATTCATTGTGATGTGATATGATGCTGTTCCTAGTGCTGTTAAATAATGGATTAAGAGCACAATGGATCAAGGGAGGGTGAATGGCAGTATATGTGCTTGATGCTGTACACACAGCATGAGGATACAGCAAAACTAGAAGTAAGAAGAAGTGAACAAGTGAGCACTCTAATATTAAAGCACTGAAGAATCAGATTTATATAAAAAAATAAAGTTCATTATATTCATAAACTCTATGGTCATTTGACTCATTTAATAGCTCAAGGTTCTGAAAAGTTCTGTTTCATACTCTCCACATTCCGACATTAAAACCTTGGACATTTCTGACAGTGTTAGCAAAATGCTATACTAACTTTACACCAGCTACATAGCATAACCCTCTTGCCAACCTCCTTACCTTGCAAACCTACAATCCAGGTGTAAATTTTACAGTGAAAAAATGAATGGTCATAAGCACCTTACAGCATCTGCTTAACAGTTAAGCAGAGGGAACATATTCCAAAGAGGAATTACGGTCTGGACACAGACAAAAATCAGTAACAGCTTTATTGGGAACTCTGTTGTCTAAGTTGAAAGAAACGCTGGGAGGGAAACACTTTTAGATCTAAGTTCAAAATAGAATAATTTTGGCAGTCAGGTACTAGAAATAGATATTTAGATACCAGATGTAGGTGTTTATACTTGAATAGAGTTCCACCTATACACAGTACAATTTCTCTTTTGAGTTGGTCAGGTGTAAAAGGGTGACCCATCATAATGAAGAGAGGAAAAGCAACAGCTGACTTAAGTCTTGTACTAATATGGTATGATGGGTTTGGCTGGGCAGAATCACACAGAGATACAACATTGATTATTTCATATTCTATCATACATTACATGGCTTGCAATTCTGCCTAATTCAGTCTAGTTCAAGTTTTCAATAATCTAGGTTCCTGAGCATTTGCCCATGTCTGTAGTTTTCTGGGCAGAGGTAGAAAATGAAAATTGGTGCAGATTCGGTTCAGGCACATGAGCAGAAGCTTGTGATTTTTTGTGACATTTTTGTGTGGTGTTAATGGTAGGAATTCAGTGGGCTAGCATCCTGCTGGCGTTAGCAACAATCACAGTTGCTTTAGGCTGCACCAGTAGCTTGTACCACCTTCTCTCAGACACCAAGTAAAAAAGTAAGCATACTGCAGATACTTGTCACCACATCCTGTTTAACTTGGGCAGCCCTCTTTTGGCATTTCTGTCCTTGGCTCACAGTCTTGGTTGTAGGCAGGATGATTACAACTGTTTCGATGATGCAGGTATTCTCATGTAGGAAGTACATTTCATGACTTGCAATGTTTAACACCAAGAGAAGCTGAAGTTTGTAATAATACTACTTTCTGGACAAAAAAAATGTAGTTTTTTGAACAAAAATTGACATCTTTGGAAAGCTCAGTTAACTAAGACCTTGCTCTAGCTTGCAATGAAAATCTGGAGAATGTAAATTCTCTTCCAGTTTATCCTTTAGTTTTGAATCTTCTTAAACATACTTTGAAAACGGATTCTTTTTATCAAGAATGCTGTTTTGGAAATCAATTAAATAAAACCTCATTCTCCTCCTGTTTGAGAAAACTGACATTAAAGCAATATCATGGAACAGAAATACTGATGATGTAATAGAAAAGAAATGTCATGTTTAACTCTTCTACTCTATATATGTTACTGTCCTGGTTTGAGTGAAAACAGAACTAATTCTGTTCAGTGATTTTTACTTTTCAGTTCAGCACTTCTAACTAACTGCACTTTCTGGAGTTAGCAGCCTGTTTTCACAGACAATGTCTGCTGCTGGCAATGATAGCACCCCGTGTTTAGAGTTACTACCTCGGATTGGTGTGCAGACCAAGGCCACTGCTGGATCTTGTGAACCACACTGGGGGGTGCAGGAAAGTGAAAAGCCGCACCTGCAGGGATGAGCGGACAGGGCAGGTGACCCTAAACTGACCAACATACATGATATCTGGTATAAAGCAGAGGGATCTGAAGGGTCTATAGGATTTTTCCCGGGCTCTTCTCCCCTCTTGGACGGCTTTGCCAGCTTTGCTTGGCTTGGCTCAGGTCCTCTTTTGGTTCCTTCCTCGGAGCATCCAAGGAAGACTCTGTCCGTTCTGCCTTCAATCCCAATCGGTGTGTTCCTGAACCCGGTATCAGAATCCAGCTCCTGAACACAGCTCCTGTCTGCTGCAGGGCCCAGTCTGGGACACCCCTGTGGTGCCTGCTCAGTGGTGACAGTGATGTAATTACCATCAGGGGGGTTTGGGTTCAATACTGTTTTTTTTATATATTTGTACATTTTCTATAT